>PVKA01048469.1:0-13780 GCA_004027165.1 Ctenomys sociabilis
CTCACGGGGTGTGTGTTTGTGTTGTCCTCACGGGGTGTGTGTGTGTGTGTGTGTGTGTGTGTGAGACACCCAGGTTTGGGGACTCTTGCTGTTGGCATTTGGTGCCTTTATGGCCCAACATATCATTGTTCCATGTAAAATATGAAATCGGGAGCTCGGGAGATGGCTCAGTGAACAAGCGCTTGCCTGGAAAGCACAACGGTTTGAGTTCAATCCCCAGTTCTGCCAAAATAAACAAACAAACAAACACATAAATAAATAAAACATGGAATCATTGTCAGTATTAAAAATCCAGGTTTTGGGGCCAGGGAGATGGCTCAATAGAATAAGCGCTTGCCTGGCAAGCACAAGGGCCTGAGTTCAATCCCTGGTTCTGGAAAAAAAAAAAAAAAATCCAGGTTTTTCCTTGCCAGGTGTGGCAAAGAGGATCTCTTAGACTGCAAGGCCAGTCTGGGCTACAGGGTGAGTTCAGAGACAACTTGACCTATATAGCAAGACCTTGTCTCTAAAAACAAAATCAAACAAACAGAAATCTAGGGATTTCCTATAAAAATCTGGATTTTTAGGTCTCTTGGGAAAGAAACAGAAACCTGAGACTATGGCACTGGTGCCCTCTGCCTGGGGCATCTGCTGGGCAGGTCTTCCGCACCCACCCTTCCCCTACACGGGGCCCCTTCTGTGTCCACGGCCCCATCTTCACTTTCCACCCCTACCTGGTCCTCTATGCTGGAGCTTGTGACTTCGCTCCACAGCCTGAATGGGGCTTGCACAGAAAAAAGAAAAAAACTTCAAATGGTTCTCCAATATTTGGGGATTTGTGCATAAGCCCAGTTCTTGGCGGCATCCAGAGACCCTGGAGGGGTTATGGTGGTTTCCACCCTTGCTAGACAGAGGGGAAACTGAGGCTCACAGGGGAAGCCCTTAACAGACACACTGTTATCTGTTTTTTTTTTTTTTTTTTTTTTTTGGTGAACCCGGGTATTGAAGTCAGGCCCTGTGCTTGCCAGGAAAGCGCTTATTCCACTGAGCCATCTCCCTGGCCCCCATCATCTGGTTTAGAAAGGACTGGACTCACACAAAGGTGCAGCTCAGCCCACTTCCTGCTCAGCACCTCCCCCTGCTTCTAAGAGGAGGCTGCCGGCTCAGTGGTCCTTCATCCTGGGCACTTTGGGGTGCTTCCAGCATGCAAGGACGCCCATCAGCCCCGGGGAATTCAAGGAGTGATGCCTGCTGCCAGCTGACCCTCAGGCCCTGTTCAGGCCAACTGTTGGGGGGGGAGAGTGACAGGGCCTCACCATGTAGCCCAGGTTGTGCAAGAACTTGTGATGATCCTCCTGCCTCAGCCTCCAGAGTAGCTGGAATGAAAGACATACACTGCTGTGTCTGTCCCAGTGTATATGTGCTGCCAAAGGAGCACTGCGTTGTCCCTTATAGTAGAAGGGTTGGGCTCAGGTCACAAGTCCTATCTCATTCTCTTCAGGGTCCTCCTCTCTGGAAGTGCTCCTCTGCCTTTCCTTGAAGTCCGTGACCTTGCCCCTTTAGGAGATAACAGGAGGAAAGTGCTCCCCCTGTGGCATGTGCTCCTGATTCTGTGCGTGACCCACCTCTGGCAGGAACCCTGGGACCAGATGTCGTGTCCTTTGCGGGTCCCGTGCTGCCCAGAGTCCCCGCTGCCCCTCACACGGGGCACATGGGCGCAGTGGCCGGGCTTCTCTCCCGTCCAGTTGCTTTTTGCCCCTTTGTGGGTCCTGAGTATCTCGCGGGAAGTGCTTTGCGATTGTGTAAACGGCTCTGCCTAGCTTTGGATTTGTTCATTTATTCACACCGGCTTGCTTTCCTGTTGTATTCAAGGAACAGGCCCTGGTGCATGTGGCCCATCTGTGACTCTTCTCCCCTTCCTTTCTTGTTCTTTTTTTGTGGTCTGGGGATGGAAGCCAGGACCTTTGGGCAGAGTTGCATTCCTGACCCCTTTTGGTTTTTTTACTGACCGGGCTGAAACTTGCAGCTTTTGTGCCTCAGCCTCCCAGAATTATGGGATCACAGGTGTGCACTACCATGCTTAGCTCTATTATATTATTATTATTATTACTTTGGCAGAACCGGGGATTGAACTCAGGCCCTTGCACTTGCCAGGGAAATGCTTATTCCACTGAGCCATCTCCTTGTCCCATTATTATTATTCAAGAGTAGCAGTAATTTACTGAGTAAAAGAAAGCTTCTAAAAGGAGCAAAAGGGGGTCCTGTCTTTTTGCTATGTCTCCATCACTCTTTGAACATGTTTAAATTTCTTGTCTCTCTGTCTCTGTCTCTGTCTCTCTCTGTCTGTCTCTCTCTCTGTCTGTCTGTCTCTCTCTCTCTCAACAGCATCTCTATATAGTCCAGGTTGGCCTCAAACTCCTGGCGATGGATCCTCCTGCCTCCGCCTGCTGAGTGCTGGGATCACAGGGGAGCACCACTGTGCCTGGCCTCGAGTGGATTTCGCTTTCTGGCCCAACAGTGTGTTTTAAGGTCAACTTGGTCTTCCTCTTACTGGGAAGTCCTGGGTTCTTTTATTCCATAATGATGCTTAGAAGCACCAGGACCCTGGCTGAACAGTGTGACCTTACCCTTGGGGGCGCCTCTGCTCCTGGCCCCTTGTGCTGGCCCAAGTGACACACTCACATCCGTGCTGCCAATGCCATTTGATGCCACAGGGTTCATGCCAGTTTGCTTCCTTCGTGTTTGGAATTTCCTCCTGCAAAGAAGAATCTGAAGAGTCATTATTAATTTTATAAAACACGAGGTTTCTTTCCCTTACACCTCTCTCCTCCCCCTTATTTCCTTCCCCCCCAAGAGCATACACTTTGTTTTGAGATACCGGTTCTCATTCTGTAGTATAGCCTGGTCTTGGACTCACCACATAGCCTAGGCTGGCCTCGAACTTGAAGCTATCCTCCTGCCTCAGCCTTCTGAGTGCTGGGATTCTGGGCATGCTTGTAAGCGCTGCTATACCAGCTTACCTCTCATAAATAACTGCTCCATTGCTGAGGATAATGTCACACTCCCCTGAGGCCAATCTAGCCCCCAAGAGCTTATTTATCTGATTTTGTTAGTGAGAAGTTGAGCGGCCCTGGTTAGAGCACAGTATATAGAATTTTCAAAACCCTGGAGAAGGGATTCTTCTCCTCCCCTTGTGGCCAGGATGACCAGAGGACGGGGCCCAGCGTGTAGCGCTTGGATATGAACCGTCATGCCTGCCCACCCCCAGTGGTCTGTGGCTCAGACTACTCCTTCCTGGGCCAGCCAGATAGCTCAGTGGACTACAGGGATGGGGTTTGATCCCCAGCATGCTGTGCGAGCCCCACCCCTCGGGGCACACTGAGAGGGTGACTGAGACTCGGCGTGGTGGTGCGTGCCTATAACCCCAGCACTTGGGAGGCTGAGAACAGAAGGAGCACTACAAGTCTGATCTGTGTAGTGAGCCCCTGTAGACCCTGTACTGAATACATAAAAAAAAAAAAAGAAAAAAATGATTGCTCCTACCTGACTCCAAGGCCCATCGGGTGGGGCAGGGGTCCTCAGGCCTGCTTCCCTGACCCCAGCACACCTCCCTCTGGGCTGTGCCCTTGATCCCAGCTGTTTCACCCCATATCCAGAACTGGGGGGGCTGGTGAGGAAGCAGGAAGGTTCTGAGGGTGCTTGGTGCTTTTCAGCTCCCCTCAAAATATCTGTGCCAGGAACTGAGCAGAAACATCCAGAAAGGGAGTCTATCCGTGTAATCAAGCTGGGCCGCGGCCTCGTTAGAGAAAGCCCATCTGCGCTAGGTGGGATCTTAGAATAACGAACAGGGCTTGGCCGCTGCCTCTCACTGTGCCCGTGTGGGGCTGGCTCAGGCTTGGGAGAGTCCACTTTCCCGTCTACCCACTTTCATTTCTAGTGGTGCTGGGGACTGAGCCCAGAAGTGCTCTACCTCTGAGCTGCACTCCCAGCTCTTCATTTTTTATTTTGAAACAAGGTCTTGTCAAGTTATCCAGGCCAGCCTTGAATTTGCGCTCCTCCTGCCTCAGCCTCCTGAGTGGCTAGGCCTGTAAGTGCATACCACTGCATGCTGCACAGCTTTCTGTTTGACTCACTGTGGAGTCAGGCTGGTACAAAGGGTCCAGAGGGAGAAGACAGAGGTAGGACCTGGGTTCTTGCCTTGGCTTTGCCACCAGCTTGGCTGAGCTCCCTTGGGCAAGATGTTGAATCTCTCTGACCAGTGGAAAATGCGTCTCAGGTCGGTGGTGCGGACAGGGAGAACAGACGCCTGGGTCCCATCCAGACGTAATGCACCATTAATGACGGCGCTTACAGAGTTCAGACCGCACTCCCAGCATGCTCTGCGCTCAGATGATTCTGGTTAATTGAATGTTCTGGGACATGGAAACGTTCCCAGAAGTCCTTTTTGAGCCTTTGTGGCTGTTGAAACCCATGCGCTCATCTACTCAGCAGATATTTGCTGCACTGTAGCGGGTTCTGGCCCAGGTGCTGCTGGCGAAGGGACTCTGACTGGGACGCCAGGGCGCAACCTGGGGGACTCTGAACGGGTGAGGGTGTGGTGGGGCACCACACCTCAGGGAGCTGGGCACACTGGGCTTGGGCCATCTGGGAGGGCGGGGGAGAGTTCCCTAGCAGGCGTGTGCAGCTGGGAAGCCGCTAGCCCGCGCCTGGAGGTGCAGTCTCAGGGCCGGTCCAGGCAGGGGGGCAGCGAGATCAAAGGCCAGAGAAGGGCCTCGTGTGTGTTCCTCTGTGCTGTGAGCCCGAGACATGGAGCTGGCAGTGGGCAGAGAGCAAGCGTGTGGTGCCAGAGAGCACATGCTGGGGAGTGGGGGAGCGCAAGGACACAGGCTCACTGCGTGTGGTGGCACATGCCTGTAATCCCAGCACTCGGGAGGCTGAGGCCAGAGGCTGAGACCGGAGGCTTGCCATCAACCTGGCTGTGGAGCAAGTTCAAGGCTGGCTGTACGGACATAGGGTTGCCTTGGCTGGTGACGGCTACAGGCTCATTAATTCTCAATATGCATTTATTTTTATTTTTTATTTTTTTGGCAGAACCAGGGGTTGAACTCAGGCCCTTGCGCTTGCCAGGGAAGCTCTTATTCCACCGAGCCATCTCCCCGGCCCCTACATGCATTTATTTTTGAGAGAAATGTAACCCAGGCTGACCTCAAAATCATGACAGTCCTCCTGCATCAGCCTTCCTAGTGCTGGGATTACAGGTGTGCACCACTGTGCCCTGCTTTCAAGAATGCATTTGTGAATCTATCTATCTATCTATCTATCTATCTATCTATCTATCTATCTATCTATCTATCTATCTATCTATCTATCTATCATGATGCTGGGGAATTAAACCTAGGGCCTGTGCACTGAACTACATCCTTGATCCATTTACTTTACTTTTTTTGTGTGTGTGACTGGTTCAGCACACCCTGGGGGCAGGGCTGGCACAGCATACGGTGCCAGGGATCTAACCACAGTCCCTGCATTTGCCTAAGCTTGCCTAAGCAGGTACTTGAGTCCACTGAGCTATCTCGCCAGCCCCTGATCCATTTAATTTTAATTTGATCTTATTTTTAAATTTTGAGACAGGGCCTCCCTAAATTGTCCAGGCTGGGCTCAAACTTACAATCCCACCCTCAGCTGCCCCGAGTGCTGGGATGGCGGGTATGCCTCATTGTGTCCAGCTGCTGGGTTATTCTTTATTGTGAAAGGAGAAAAGAGAGAGGCTGAAATAAAAGCACAACAAGACAGAGAAGGGGCCTGAATGTCAGAGGGACACTCGTGACAGCAAGCAGAGAGCACTGTTGTGTCTTAATGGGGCCCCTGCCCCTGGACCCTGCAGAGCTGACGCTTTGTCAAGGGAAGCTGGTTAATCTGGTTATTTACAGGCAATCTCCCAACTATCAAATGTTGTTGGATAATTAACAACAACAGCAAAACTACTGCAGGCAAAATAAAACACTTCTGTGGCACAGTTCATTGCTGTGGCACAGTCCGTTCTGTGAGCTGTGGTGTGTACCCTGCCCCTGGGGTTTAACGGATGAGGTCTGGACTCCATACGAGGGTCTGATGTTGAATGAGTCTCTCCCCTAGCTGAATTCTGGGCCCCTTGCCCTTAATCCTGAAGGTCCAGGGCCACCTATCATGAAAACACTGAGCGTCATGAAGGTCACGTGGCCGGCTGCCTGGGGATTCTGGGCCTTGTGACAGTTCTGGAGGGAAGGGGGCTACTTGGGACAACACCAAGAGAGCGGGGGCGTCTCAGGATGGAAGGTCAGGCCCAGGAGGGGCTGCAGCAGGTCGTGAAACCTGAGAGTACGGACGGCCCAGGACGCACTATGGAAGCAGCACCCACGAGGCTGCATTCCAGTCCGAGGCCCATGTGATGGCCCAGAGTCCGGAGGGGGACAGGTGGTCATGTGGAGGTGGCATTCTCTGCCTTGCTGGCATTGCAGGAACTTTTCTCTCTGCTTCCCTGGCCACAAGGAGTATGCCCCTGAATAGGAGGCTTCCTCAGGGCAGGACTGAGTCTGTCTGTCTGTTGACCCAAGTCTCCGAAGTGCCTGGAACACAGTAAGTGCTCAGAAATATTTATTGCCTACTTAGGATAAAGTGTTCTCTAAGCCCAGGGCTTAGACAACTCCAGGACAGGCTCTATGGTGCTTATGTTCTTGGGTGCAGACAAACAATACACAAGCAAACAAATCAGTGAATGAGATGATTTCAGAGAGTGGCCTGCGCACGGCTTGCCACGCATCAGTGGCTCCTCCTAGCTTGACAGGCACCAGGGCAGGGCCAGGGTCCACCTCGTTCCTCATTTCTTTTGTAGCCCTTATGGTTGGTGCCTGATAAATTGGTAGTAAAAAAGTAAAAGATAGAAAAGGGCTTCTACTGCTAGATGGGATGGATGCACGCAGGCCCACAGGACCTCAGCCTGCACATTCAGGAGCATGCAGGGCACCTGACGCTTGGGAGGCCGCAGTATTCATTAGTATCCACCCAGGGTCACTGCTGATAAGCTGGAGTGTGAATTTCCTCACACTTAGGGAGGTGGCAGGGGAGTGCTAATAACAACGGGGATAATCTTAATTAATGACCTGATAACTTTAATTAATTGCATCATATCTGGAGGCCTTCTTTGGAATTCTGGGAGGGAGGAGCTAGTGTTTGGCAGCTTTGGGGCCCAGAGGTAGGGAGGGCAGAAGCTGGCAAGTCCCAGCTCTGAGTCTCAGTGGGAGAATGGGGCCATGTCACCAAGGCTGCTGACAGCTTAGGGAGCCCGTGTCAATATCCTGTGGCTCCTTGTCTGTGGCTGCCGGGGTAGCCCCGACTGTGCTGTATCAGGAGCCTGGGTGCCAGGCTGCAAAGTATCCCCTAGTGGTCCCAGGTGGCCACCCATGGGTGCACATCACAAGCCTGCAAGTGACCAGGCCCAGCCCCCACCTAGTCTGTCCGGGATCTTTCCAAGACAGACAAGAGAGGGTGCCATGGTGTGCGGGCACCTCTGGTGGGAGATTAGGAAAAGTGGGGTGGTGCTGGGGCACAGTGAGTGAGAACCTGCGTGGCCTGATCCCACCTCCGGTGGCCTCAGCTTCTCCTTTGGAGTAGAAGGATGGGTGGGGGTGCGGGGCCGCTCCTCCTTTGCCGGGCTCTAGCTGGGATAGTGGTTTGGGGGACGCCCTGTTACTCTCCTCTCTTTCCGCGCTGGAGGAGGGGGCGGAGCGACAGCGCCCGGACACCAGGGGTTAAGCGGTGACCTCAGCGGCCCGGCTGGCTGGCGGGGGCGGTGCCGTGCGCGGGGCTGGAGCGGCGCGGGGCTGCGCGGGCCGCGCGGGCGCACTCGGCCCGGCCTCGCGGCGGCGGCCACGGCTGGGCGCGGGCGGGCGGCGCCGCCATGGGCGCCCGCGGAGGCCGGGGAGGCTGAGGCGCGGCCGGCGCCTTTGTGCACGGTGCGGACCCGAGGCCGGACTGCGAGGCGGGTGAGTGCTCCGGGCCCTCGCGGTCTTGGGGATCCTGGGCGCCCTGGGCAGGCGCGGCGCAGAGGGGTCGCTGAGGGGGTGGCAGAGCGGGCGTGGCGCCCGCCTTGTGTCCCTGGGCCTCTCTTGGGTCCTCTGTGCGCGGGCCGCTGCCGTAACAGCGTGGCCCTGCCCCCAAGTCCCTGTGTCCCTTCTTGCTCCTTGGGACCACTCTGCACGATTCCCATCGCCTTTGTGCCTCAGACCGTGTGTGTGTGTGTGTGTGTGTGTGTGTGTGTGTGTGTGTGTTCCGTGTGTTCCAGCAGTTGGGCGGGACAGTTTGGAAATCTGCATCCCCACCCAGAGCCTCAATTTCCCCACCGTGGGCTGGGTGCGCCTCCCTCCTGCACTGACCTTGGTGAGGGTCCCTGGACTGCAGGGGGAGGGGCCCGGGATACTCCAAGCCTCTGTGCTGGATCAGCCTCTCCCTCTCTGGGCTCTTGCCCGGAGGCGGAGCTAGCTGGCCTCCCACAGACGCGAGGGTGGGAGAAGAGGCTGTAGGGTCAGCCACAGGCCAGTGGCCACCCAGCCGTGTCAGCCCTGGGTGCTCCAGGTGCAAGGGCATGCGTGGGGTGAGGTGGAGACCGGTCCCCTATCTCCAGGGTGGCTTGTAACAGGGAGATCAGGCCTGAGTTAGAAGAGGAGCCCAGGTCATTCTTCCTCTCCAGTGCTGGGGTGCTGGAAAGGGGTCCCCAATGTTCATTTGGTCCTGAGAATCAGGAGGGGAGCCCTGGGAGTTAGAGGTGGGTGGATGGGTGCCACTTGAGAGTCTTGGCCTCCCTGGGCATTCAAGAAATAGAGGGAGCCTTGCCTGCCCGTCTGAGCCCCATCTGCTCTTGCTGGGATGCTGGAGAGAGAGGCCCGTTGAACAGGCCTCATTAAAATGCACAGCCCCTCCTGTAGCCCCCTGGGATGGCCAGAGCAGCAGCTTCCATCTGTCCACCTGCCCATCCACCTGTCCACGCTGCCATGGTCCCCACAGTGCCCAGGCTCTTGTCGAGCAGAAGAGAGGGGGTTGAGGTGACAGTGGACACACTTCTTGTGACTGTGGGGTGGGGGCTTTCACACGGATAGGGCTGCACGCTGCAGTTGCCTCCCGAGGTGCCTTGTCCCAAACACCGGAGAGCCTTTGCCCAGCAGGTCACAGCCCAGACAGCGGACTCCATCTGCCTACACCTCTTTCAGTCCTCATCTGGGGACCTGCCCTCCCCAGCAAGCCAGGCTTTACTTTGGAAGCCTTCGAGAGCAGGGACTGGGGTTGTCCTCAGTTGCCAGTCTAGAACAGCGCTTGGCACCTAGTAGGCGCCTGATAAATAGTGGCTGGAATGGGCAGTTCCTAATTTTGGTGCTTCACATTTTAAATTTGACAGAGTCTGGGGAAAGGAAAAGTCTGGTGGGCACTTTGGGAGCCTTGGTATTAGGTGAGGGTCAGAAGAGGGTCCACTGTTAATTCAAGAAAAATGAGTTGTGCCAGGCATGATGCCACAGGGTCGTGACCCCAGCACTCTGGAGGCAGAGGCAGGAGGATTGCTGAGTTCAAGGCCAGTCAGCACTACAAAGAGAGTTCAACGACAACCTGCATTACATGTCCCAAACAAAAACAAAACCATAAATTTATTAGCAAAGGTAGTTTTTGCTAGTGCCAGGAGCTGGGCAAGGTGCTTTAAGCCTGTGACCTCTTACACAGAGGGGAGGAGCAGATTGGAAGGAGTATAATCTTAGATACATTTTGAAAAGAGGAGGTGGGTAATTTGTGTGCTTTGATAATAATAACAATGATAAGTTTACATAGCACTTTCACGCTGCTATCTCTTGGTTTCAACCGCAGTCCTGATAATTATTAGATGGGGAAGATGGGCCAAGGGCCCAAGGTCACGACTGCTCAGCTGAGGAGCCAGAACTTGGGCTTGGGCTCTCCAGCTGCCTGGACGTTGCTAGCTTCTGTGAGCTTCTGTCCAGTGCTTCTGAATCCCAATGCCCGGGTCAGCAATGGGGGAGGGGTCTCAAGTCAAGTTCAGGGAGAGGTTCCGACTCCATTCTCTTCCCACCCCTCCAGCTGCCTCTGGCCTAGCTTGGCTCCTTCCTGGCTGTGTTCCTCGGGTGGAGGAGGAAAGAGCTACTTCCCTTGAGGGTCTTGGTCTGACAGAGGCCCAGGGGGTCACCTGTCCCGAGAGGGCCTGTGCTAGGTTCTGGGCCGGGGTCAGCTGGTACCGATGCATGAAAGCTGATGCTAAATTTTAGGTACTTTGGGTGCGCTGTTGTTGTTAAACATGGTCATTATTTTTTTTAAAAATTGTGAAATAAATTTATCACTTTTTTTCTTTGTCTTCTTTTCTTTTTTTTGTCTTTTTTTTTTTTTTTTTTTTTTTTTTTTTTTTTTTTTTTTTTGAGACAGGGTCTCGCTATGCAGTTCAGGCTGGCTTTAAGCTCACTTTGCAGCTCAGGCTGGTCTCGAACTCACAACAATCCTCCTGCCTCAGCCTCCCGAGTGCTGGGATTACAGGCATGCGCCACCACGCCCGGCTGTCTTCTTTTCTTTTTGAGACGGATGTTTTTGGTACATGACCCATGTAGGTCAGATTGGCCTTGAGTTCACTGTGTCACCCAGACTGGTCTCAAATTCTCAGTGACACTCCTGCCTCGGTCTCCCTGAGTGCTAGAATTCTAGGTGTGTGCTAGCATGTCCAGCTAAATATGTGTGTGTGTGTGTGTGTGTGTATTTTTTTTTTGTACCAGAGATCAAACTCAGGACCTTCTGCCAGGTAGGTGCTTAAGCCACTGAGCTATCTCCCTGGCCCTAAATTTATAATTAAATAATAATATTTAATATCAAAAATAAAGCCGCCCCTGGTCCCACCAAAGAAATAAAAATAAAAATAAAGCCAGGATGGTCATGCATCTCAGCAGTCTGGGAGGCTGAAGCAGGAGAGTTGCAAGTTTGAATTTAGCCTGGGCAGAGTCTCCATGAGACTGTGACTTAAAAAATAGAAGGGGCCGGAGACACAGCTCAGTGTAAAGGCCCTGGGTTCAACCCCCAGTACCGGAACTAAAATGGAAAGAAATATTTCAAGTTACTTCCAATTACTTTATTACATGTAGCTATCATGTGTGATTTTTTTTTTTTGGCAGAACTGATGATTGAACTCAGGCCCTTGTGCTTGCCAGGGAAGCGCTTATTCCTCTGAGCTATCTCCCCAGCCCCTTGATTTTGGTTTTTTGTGTCTCTGTGTGTGTACCTGTGTGTTAGTGTGAGGCGTGTGCTGTGGTGTGCCAGGCCCACACAGCTCACTCTATGTAGGGATGTGGTGTTTCCTAGGTGGACGTGGACACAGTGAGAGTTGTTCCACCTGGCAGTCAGGTAAGCCCTGTCAGCCATGGGCTTTCTAGACGCCGCTGGGGGCTGGGGGCAGCTGCTGGGCCGGGCCTGCTGCCGTGGTGGTGGTGGCGGCAGCCATATTATTTTTTGAGACAGGATCTCACTGTGTGGTTCAGGCTGGCCTTTGCAGCCCAGGCTGGTCTTGAACTTGCACTGATCCTCCTGCCTCAGCCTCCCGAGTGCTGAGGTTACAGGCAGGTGTGCACCACTACTCTCATCCCTATATTTATTATTATTATTATTTTTTTAACTTATTATTTTTTAAAATTTATTCATTACAGTGTCTTGCTACACATCACGGACTCTTTTTTCTGCGGGGGGGGGGCGCGGGGTCAGCTCAGCCCGCCCTGGGGGAGGGGCTGGCACGGCATATGGTGCTGGGATCGAACTGTGGTCTCTGAGAGCTTGCCTAAGCTTGCCAAAGCAGGCGCTTTAGACCGCTGAGCTATCTTGCCAGCCCTATTATTATTATTGTTAAGGTTTTCTTTTTCCATGCTGGAGATGAAACCCCGAGCTTGTACCACTGAGCCATGGTCTCAGCCCTGATAACATTTTAATTTGCTCTCAAATCAAACTAGCACCACAAGGGACCGGGGAGATGACTCAGTGGAATAAGCGCTTCCCTGGCAAACGCAAGGACCTGAGTTCAATCCCCAGTTCCACCAAAAAAAAAAAAAAAAAAAGAAAGAAATTGTCAAACTAGCACCACACTGCAGCAGGAGAGCGCTTACTTGCACCAAGAAGCGAGACAGTGAGGAAGCAATGAGGTTCATTGAGAACCATCTTTACCATTGTTTGGAGACCTACACCTGGAGACCCAGGCATCATTGTCCAGCTCTGCGCAGACTCGGGGCCTTCGGGAGGGGCCGCCTTCCAAGCCCCTGCAAGTCAGCAGCCGCAGCAGCCTCCGGGTGCCAGCGAAGAGCGCCCCGAGACCTCACCTGGCAGGCGTGCGCCCGCAGGCCTGTAAGGTCTCGTTCCTGCCGGGCCCGAGCTTGCTGCGGTTCCAGCCCTTGCAGAAGAGTCTGGAGGATTCTCAGAAAAAGGCTCCTTCTTAGCATTGCACCCAACATGGTGTAGTGGAGCAGGTGGTCGCCTGCTGTCCCCTGCCTCTGGTGATGCCAAAAAGCAGCTCATGGACTTCATGCCTGTGTGCGGCAAGCGTTTGCCATACACTCGTCTGCTTACTACTCTTTGGTCCGAAGTCACTGCTGCTTGCTTGCTTTCTTTCTCTCTTTCTCTCTCTCTCTCTCTCTCTCTCTCTCTCTCTCTCTCTCTCTCTCTCTCTTTCTTTCTTTGAGACAAGGCCACTATGTAGTTCAAGCCAGCCTTGAATTCACCATGTAGCCCAGGCTTGCCTCAAACTTGCATTGATCCTCCTGCCTCAGCCTCCTTGGTGCTGGGAGACACTGTTCTCCTATCTTCCTTATTTTATCCTTTTTTTGGAGACAGGGTCTTACTATATAGTCTCAGCCAGTTTTCAGCTTGTTACGGTCCCCACCCAGGCTGGTCTCCAGTTTGAAATCCTTTTTCTTCTTCTTTTTTTTTTTTTTTTTTGTGGTACGGGGGATTGAACTCAGGACCCTATGCTTGCCAGACAAGTGCTTATTCTACTGAGCTATTTCCCCGGCCCTTGAAATCCTGTCTCAGCCTCCAGAGAGCTGGGATCACAGGCCTGCTACCCCCATGCCCAGCTGTTATCTCTTGAGGCAAGTGAGACTCAGGAGGTGACTGACTTAACCCAGCCACGGTGTGTGGACGTGGCAGGATTCCAGGAGGGGAGGCCCAAGATCTCTCTACCATCCTGTGTTTATCTCCTGGGCTCTGTTTTTCTTTTCAGAGGAGGGAAGGTTCTCGAAATGTCTGTATTCACCACACGGCCTGCCACTCTTAGTTTGAAAGGGGTGTGTGTGTGTGTGTGTGTGTGTGTGTGTGTTTGCCTAGGACCACCAGGGTGAAGAAGGACCAGTTGTCTCCATTTTGGCTGAATGTGACCCTATTCCGTGCAGCGATGTGTGCATACCTGGCCAGAACTTTCCCTTTGTCCCTTCAACTGACTTTAAGCAATGCGTACCGGTCCCACTGAGGTGCTGGAGTGTGGCCTTGGAGTCAGAGCAGTGTTTTTCCGGATCCCCCTTTATTCCCTTGTGTGAGCCAGGACAAGGCAGGATGGAAAGCCAGTGCTCCAGCACAAAACACTAGATACCTCCTCAGCTATGTCCTGCAGAAGTGTTGCTGTTGGACCCAGGGCCGTCCGGTTGAGCTACATCCCCAGAATCTTTTTTTTTTTTTTTTCTGGAACCGAGAATTGAACTCAGGCCCTTGCACTTGCCAGGGAAGCACTTATCCCACTGAGCCATCTCCCCAG
>PVKA01048470.1:0-13757 GCA_004027165.1 Ctenomys sociabilis
ATAGTGTACATTTAGTTACAAACTGTTTTTTGTTTTTTTTTTTTTTAAACAGGGTCTTGCTATGCAGGCTGGTCTTAAACTTGCTTATGTAGCCCAGGCTGGCCTCAAACTCATTAACTCTCCTGCCTCAGCCTCTCAGGTGCTGAGATAATAGGGGTGCACTGCCACACCTGGCCCCTAAAAGCTTTCTACATTTGATCCGCCCTCTGTTCCAGCAAATCCTCCTATTGCAGTATGGTATATCTTCCCTCCACACCCTTTCCCCATCCCTCAGCAGAGCTCCACCCAGCCCCAGCCTAGCTCTGCTCACCTGGTTTCAGCTGGTGAATAACGGCAGGGGCTGGGGCCTTTCCCCTATGTCCTCTGAAAGTCCGACACTAGGCAGCCCACATGGTCAGGCTTTCTACTTGGAAATTTTTGTTGCACTTTTATAAGTGGGTAACTGAGGCTTAGAGCAGAGTAGCTAAAAACCTGCTCACTAGGTCACCTGAGGACATTCACAGCAGACAGGGAGGAAACATACAATGGCATAAGGAGCTTGGGGGTATAACTCGATATAATGTGTGTTCAGCATGTGTGTGGCTCTGGGTTCCATTTCAAGAACCAGAGAAGTAAAGGTAAGTAAATGGCCTGTTGAGTGGAGTGTGGTGGCACCCATCAGCAATCCCAGCACTTCGGAGGTGGAGGCAGGAGGATCACAAGTTGAAGTCTAGCCTGGACTACATAAGTGAATTGATTAGTCTGAACTACATAGTGAGATCCCCTGAAGAAGAGAAGAGAGGATGGGAGGATGGGGAGAGGAGAGGAGAAGAGAGGAGAGGAGAAAAGGAGACCTGTTGCAGGTAGAGTAAGACTGAGAGACCTGGGAGACATATGTACCTCCACAGCCAGTCTGGGACAGAGGCTCAGTGAGCCTATCACTTTTGGTCAACTCTATCAGCACTCACAGCAGTGTGGAACCAGGAGAGCTCTTCACCCTGGCATTCAAGGACTACTATGGAAAGGAGACCCTGAAAAGAACTGAGGGTGGCAGGTGTCCCCAAGACTTACAAGCCCCTTGAGCCTTCCCCAAACCCTCTCCTGTGAAGTTCTGGCTGTCTTACAACTGGAAATCACAGGTAGGTACACTGGGCTGGACCTTCCCACACAGACACATGCACTCACAGCTGGCAGGGCCCAGCTTCTGCACGCCTCTCTTGGGTGTGGCAATCGCCAAAAATGCCCCAGGTCTGAGGCCTCTCAGACCTTTCAGAGTGGCCAGGCTCACAGCTGTTTTTCCCCAAGACAAAGCCAGGTCTCAATTTCAGGAGAAGGAGGGACAGGGGCAGGGGGCACTAGTGCTGAGAGGGGACACACAGGCAGAGGCCTGCTGACATGCTCAGACACAACTCCAGCAGAGGCGCTGGGCCTGGCAGAGGGCCAGGCCTGAGTCACAGCTGCTGGGTGTATCAACGTGGCATTGTACAAAGGAGCTGGGGCCAGAGTCTGGGGCATTCAAGTCCCGGACACCAGGCCGCTGGCTGGCTTCTTCAGCTAGTTTCCTCACCAACTTTCCTCACAAAGTTCCCTGCTAAACTCTATGCTCCACCTTCCTGGTCTAGTTCTCCAAGTCATTCCTGTGTTGTCACAAAAATGCAAGAGGGGTATGGCCTGGGGACAGACCAAGAGAAATAGGGATAGGGAGGTAGGAAGGGATGGCCTAAGACAATGTCCTGAGACAGGAGGGATAAAGGACTCTGGCCACAGGGTGGAGCATTCAAGGATCCTCACAAGAAGGCGACTCAGCAGTCCTGTCTTGAGACTTATCAGCCCACCAACATGGTAACCCATATTTGGGAGAAAGCAAGAGCCATACCCTTAGGTCAGGAGAGGAAGTGGGGGAGGATCTAGGAGTTCTGGTCCCACTGCATTCCTGGGAAGATGCTGTGTCGGCTCCTAGCCGACAGGGGGCGGCAGCGCCGGAGCTTCTGCCGCCCTCAGCTTCCTCTCCACTGCCCAGGAGCCTGCAGTGAAGCATCTAGCTTCGCAGAGCTACGGGGGCTCAATCGTGTCACTCCCTCCACCTGTGCCCCACCAAACGCAGGCCATCTTCCCCTGACAATGCAACCTGAGGGTAGTTCTCAAGGAAAAGCCACCGCTCAGCCTGCCTTCCCGCGCCGGCTTCGGCTCCTAGCCACGCTGTACTCTGTCCTCTCTGCCGTGACTCAGCTCCCCTGCCTGGCCAGGATACCAGCCAGAAAAATTCCTGGCTTTGACAAGCACGATTCTGGCTTCCTCTCCCACAACTAGACAGCAGGGTGGAAAAGAGCCCTCTTCCCAAGCTGTCCCCTTTCTTAAGGGGCTGCTAGGAGCCTAGACCTCACAGCCCAGCCTCAGGAGGAGTCCGAGTTGCGGAGGGGGGGCACTCTGGGTGCAGGAGGGTGGAAGGTAGGCAGGTCAAGGTCACCGTGTACCATTCTCTGCTGCGGGCATGGTGTCTAGTCCTGACAGGCTGCAGGTACCTCTGCCTTCTCTAGGGCCTCCCCTCCAGCCCCAACAGGCCTGGCAATGGGGGTCACTTCTGTGCCAGCCCTCTCTGTCCCCCTGACTGAAGCCCTTGTCACTACTCCCATTAGCATGGAAAATAGAACACACCAAGAGAGTAATGTCAGACTGTCTCAGGAAAGAGAAGAGAGTACTAGTGTTTTGTTTTTATCTGTTCTGAGAAAGGGTTTCACTCTGTAGCACAAGCTAGCTCTGAACTCACTAAGTGGCCCAGCTTACTTGAAGCTGCCCTCCTGTCTCACAGCCTCAACTGCTGGGATTAAAGTGTGCAACACCAGGGCTGTACTACTTTCTTTAATTCCACTGCTTGTGGGAAATATTTCTATTGAGGATAGCACTGACTATTAATTACATTGACATTGATTATATCTGACTTGCCTACTAATAGCTTGGTATTTTAAAGTAGTTTTTTTTTTTCCTAAAGCTTTGTTAAAAAGAAAAGTCACATATAGGTACAAATTCCCTATAATGAATGTGATTGTTATGTAGATCTAAAATGTGCCAATAAAATCTAATTTTTAAAAATAGCAAAAAGAAAAAATAACAGACTATTTTCTCTCTTTGTGGGTCACTATACATTTGGAACTAAGGCTTCTCTGGAGATCTCCTAACTCCCTTTCTTTCATAGCTGAGAAAATCTGGAAGGGAGGTGACTAGCTCAAGGTCACACAGCAATTTAGTGGCAGGGCTAAGTCTACAACTAAGGACACCAAGGGCCAGGGCAGTTTCCATTGTCTCACACTACCTCAGTTTTGGCGTGGCCCACTTTGCCTCTCTGAAAACAGTGCCCAAGACTTCCCCAGGTGTCTCCAAGACTATTAGCACTCAGCGGGTGTTACCTTCAACACATTCCTGAGGGCCAGGAAGTGAGAATGGGAGAGACTGTCCCTAGTGTCTGGGCTTCCCAGGAGCCAGACTTGGTCTTGGGGCTGCAGCTGCTAGAGGTAGCAAGGGGCTGGGGAGTGGGAGGCGAGGGCCCAGTTGGTAGATGAAAGGAATCTTCTACCAGTTGTCTCCCCAGCTGTCCCTGGCTTCAGCTCTGACCCTGAGCTACTGAATGAGGACCAGGAGAGGGGGCAGTGGGCACAACGCATGCAAGTGGAAGTCTCAGACTCCCGGAGGCCTAGGGCAGGCACTAAGAATCTGGTGAGGAATGAGCATATTTCCTTTGGGCTCCTTAAGTACTACTTCTCAGCCCCCAGGGTTTTTCTGGTTTAGCTGTACCTTCTGTCCTTTTCAAACAGAATGCCAGAGCCAGGGAGATAGCTCAGTAGAATAAGTGCTTGCCTGGCAAGTGCAAGGGTCTGAGTTCAATCCCTGGTTCTGCAAAAAAAAAAAAAAAAAAATCTGCTCAAACAGAATGCCAACTAGGAAAGGGGTACTTGGAGAAGTAACATGAGGGCACCCTCAAAGACCCCTATCTCCACCAACCCAATGGGGCACAGCCTCTTTATAATCCAGGTGCACAAGTCTCATAAAAGTCCAGGACAGTCTCCAGACACATGAATCACCAGGCTCCCCAAACTCTGTCTCATATAATCTATGGCATTTCAGGTACAGGCTGCAGCAAAGGGTATCAAATTAACAGGCCCAGGCAGGACAGCATAGTATTAAGGCACCACACCAGTCCCACAGCAGAATCTCCAGGCCGCAGGAGTGAGTCTTAGTTACCCTTCCTCACCTTAACCCCTCCAGATTTTCAACTTGTCCCTACGTAGAGACCTCACTTCCTAGAGAAGTGAGGGTCAATGAGAGGAGTACCCAACTGAAGCCAGCCATGGTAACACACACACCTGTAATCCCAGCACTGGGGATCCTCAGGCAGGAGAAGTTTGCAGCCAGACCAAACAACATAGTGAGAGAGACCCTGTCTCATTGTCTCACCAGAGACACAGAGAAAGTAGCCAAAGAGTAGTTAGAAGGCCCATGCTGTTCTGCTCAATAGGAGCCTGCGCCTGTCTGCACCACAGCCCAGAGCCGAAAAAGGCAGGCAATCCAGGAAGTCGTCAAGCACAAGGGCCCAACGGGGGAAGAGGTGCTTCTCCTTTGTGGGCCTGGGATCTCCCCATTTCTGACTCAGCTTTCCTCCGACAGTTCCTCATGGGAAGGCACAGGCCTTGGCATGGTACTGCAGCCCCAGATATCTTTCTAGATCACTCTGTACTCTTAATTACTTGTGCACAGTGTCCAGAGCCCTGCTTCCAGATACTACCACAGGGTCTAAGAAAAGAGGCAAGAAAGGACCCTAGGACACTAAGGGGAGAGGGCAGAAGATGCAGACATTTAAGCTCCATCCCTCTCCTTTCATCTGCTATCTAGGCTGGGAATATAGTCCATCAGTACAGTGCCTAGGAAGCAGGAGGTCCTGAGTTCGATTCCTTATTTTTAAAAAAATTGCTATCTCTACTCTGTTTCCTGCTGTCTCTTGTAAAGCCACCCTGTGCTGGCAGGAAGGGGGGCAGCATCTGAGTCACCCACCGAGCTGTCTTGACTGGGGTGGGGCCCAGATCCCAAGCATGAACCGCAAATGCCCCTTACCCATGCTTGCAACCTTCTCATTCCAGCCTCAAACCCAGCCCAACAAGAGAACCCCTGGGTGTGGTCAAGATACCCAAGCTGAGCCAAGGATTGTCCAGTTTTACAGACAGCTTTCTATCCAAATCCACTCCTGGCCCTGAACTCTGAACTCTAATTAAACATTAAACCAGGCAACACCTTTTGGAAAGGGCTGAGACGATGCCTTTCTGCCCACTCTTTCATGGCCCCTTCTCCACTTCAACTTGAGCTCAGTAGATACAAAAAGAGGCAAGCAATCCTGGTCCCTCCTACTCTAGGCAAGGAAGGTGACAGACATCTCAGGCTGAGATCCCTCGAGTCTCCACCCCACCATCCACCGGCCTGAGATTTAAGTGTGTAAACCTCCCCCACCTTCCGGAAGCCTAGCCCCACTTAGGATCAGTGGGAGAGAAAAGAGGCAGGTGGCTAAATATAACAAGTACACACACCACCCCCGCCTCTCTACGTGCGCACACACTGGCCTGGTATCCCAGGCCGGACAGCTGCGCTAAGAGGCAGAGGAGACAGACAGACAAGGCCTGGTAAGCAAGAGGCTACAGATTCCCCTGGTCTATCCCCCAAACAATGTTTTCTCTAGGTCTAATAATGTCTTTTATATGGCTAGCAAGGGAGCCCGGATAATTGAGGGGACCAATTTAAAACACTATTCACTTATTTACTGGGCTTGCCCTACCTTACTTCCTGTCTGTCTTACTAAATTGTTTGTATTTCTAATAGAAAAGACAAATGGTCCCCTTTAGTTGTCATGACGCTTGAATTCCAGCCACTCAGGAGGCTGAAGTAGGAGGATTGAAAGTTTGAAACCAGCTTGATTGAGCAAGTAAGTAAGACCTTTTCTCAAAATATTAAAAAAAAAAAAAAAAAAAAAAAAAAAAAAAAAAAAAAAAAAAAAAAAAAAAAAAAAAAAAAAAAGGCCAGAAGCCGGATGTGGTGGCACATACCTAAAATCACAGCACTTGTGAGAGGCTGAGGCAGGAGGATGAAAAGCTGGAACCCAGCCCAGGCAATTTAGTGAGGCTGTACCAAAATAAAAACCTGGCTTGGGATACATACTTTACTGTTAAGAGTATTTACTTTCAGTCTCTAGCACAAAAAAGAAGGCCAGGGATGTAGCTCAGCAGCACAGGCCTGCCAAGCAGGCATGAGTTCCTGAGTTTGATTCCCAGTACCGAAATAATTGAGAAAGAAAGAAAAGGTTAAATCTATCTTCCTACATAATTTCCATTCACATCTGAAGGCTGCGGTATTTGCCATGCTACTACCTGGGGCTGGAGGTTAGTAAAGGGTAACAATGGAATTAGAGTTTGTTACATAAAGTGCCGGGAAAAGCAAGAATCCCAAGAAGATTCCGCAGAGGAAAAGAGAAGCCAAAGCTCAAGGCTACTTAGGGACCTCAGGCACCCTCTGCCCTTAGACTCCATTGAGAAAAGGAGAACAGAAGAAGAAAAGCAAATCACTTGGGGAAGGAAAGAAAGGGCCTAACTTCCAGGCTCCAAAGGCCTTTTTAGAAAAGAAGGTGGAGTCAAGCAGGGTGGGGTAGGGTGGAGTAGGGATGGGTGTAGTGGGAGTGGTCTAAAGTGCCCAACGGCTGGATTTCAAAAATGTCACTGTACTCCAGAAGTTTAATAAGGCAAAGATCAAGACATCAGTTGCCAAGAAGATGGGCTAGAGTAAGGATTGCTAGGGCTTGGCTGGGAAAGTGAAACTGGAGGAAAAGAAGGGCAAGAGCCTCTGACCCTGGAAAACATTAGGTTGGACAACCAGGAGGAGGGGGTGCCTCAAACCTGGCCATAACACAACTTCCTGGGCCCAGCCGCTGCCGCTGCCCTCGGTCTCCTCCCTCACTTGCATTCCTGGGCCCTGCAGGCCAAGAGCTGTGGGAGTGGCAGAGGAGCCAATCTCCCGGAGCTGTTCTGGTGGGTCTGACCAAAGCCAAAAGAGGTCCCAGACACATGGCGTGTGAGACACTGCTTCGCAACTCTTAGGAGGAAGGCAGGGGGTCACCACCTCACCCTCTGAGGAGAACAAAGGGGGCCACCGTGCTCTGGTGACCTCTCTCTTTCTACTGGACAGATGCCAGAGTTCTGTCTCTGAGGCTATCAAGTATTCAGGGCCAGGCTGGGCGAAGTTGGCACGGTGCCAAGCAAGTTCCAACAGGACCCTTTCACCCATGCCCATGTGTTCTAGTTGTCCAGAGTTCAGAGATCTAGCAAGGCCAGTTCTACGTTGCTCAAGCCCCTCCCTCAGGCTCCAAGAGCTGTCAAATTCCAACCTGACCGACTGCGGGCCCACCACGAGTCCCGACCTACTCGCGATGTCCCTGCCACTCCTTACCTCCCCTACTCTCTCCCAGAGACCCCCTGCCCACTCCGTGCGGTCTTGACAATTCCCTAGGCACTGCCAGTCACTCGCTGGAGGCAGTTCCCGGGGAGGAGGAGACTGGCACAGTTATCGGCTGCTCGGGCCCTCGGCTGCCTTCCTGGAGCCGGCCGGCCCGCGCTGTCCACCGCCCTCCTGCCCGCGCCCAGCACGCCGGCACCTGGCTGCACTCACCGCGCCTTGAGCTCCTTAAACTCCTCGCGCACTTTGCCCAGCTCCAGCTGCAGGCGGGCGCGCTCCTTGGCCACCGAGTCGAGGGTCTTGCGGGCATCCCCCAGCTCGGCCTCGTAGGCGGCCTTGATGCCGGACACCTCGCGGCTGACCACCTCCTCCGACTCGGTGATGCGAAGGCGCAGCCCTGCGTTCTCCGTCTCCAGCGAGCGCACGCGGTCGATGTAGACCGCCAGCCGGTCGTTGAGCTCCTGCAGGTCCTCCTTCTCCTGCAGCCGGGTGATACGGGTGGGTGACAGCGGGGTGGAAGTGGCCTGCGCCCCGCTGCGGGTGGCGCGCCGCTGGGACGGGGTCTCCATGGCCGGCAGGGTGGCAGCGCTGCCCGAAGGGCAGGGTTCCCGGGAAGGGCGCGGGGCTTGGACCGAAGGCAGAGACTGGTCGGGGGCGGAGCGCGCGGGCGGCAGGCTCCGGCGGGATCGGAGAGCTGGGCCGGGCGCAGTCGGACGTCGGGACCGGGTTGGCCGGTGTAGGTGCGGTGCTCCCGCGAACACTGAGTCACCGGCGCCGGGGCCCAGCTCTAATAGGTCCTCCTCTGCAGGGGGCGGGGCCGCTGCTCTTAAAGGGGCAGGACCGCACCCTCCCGCGTAACCCAGGCTCTACACTCTTGGTTCCTGCCTGCTTAACTCTCGGCTCCAGGCTTGTCCCCAGCGCCTCAAGCCTTCTGAAATAGAGGGCAGAGCTAAAGAATAGCAGTGGGTGGGCAAAGGGGGGGGGGTGAGTGGGTGCAAAGCAAGGGAGTGGGCCAGATGGCAGGGCTAGGAAGCCGAGTAGGGAGGGCTGAGTAGTGCCCATGGGGTGACTCATTCACCCTGCTTCCACCACTGGCCCCCCTTGCCTCCCAGTAGTGAGTCACCTTACCCCCTCCACATGTGGGCCACCCATTCACCACTGCATCTCAGAAAGCCAGGAGGGGGTATGCCTGGGTTTCCTGAGAAGCCCTTTACGTTCACAATTTTGAGGCAGGATCAGAAACCTGGGGGGTTCTTTCCCCTATATTCTGTTCCAACTTATCTGCCTTTAAAACCAACCATTGGGTCTTTGATGCAAACAACAAACCTCAGTCCCCCAGAAAAGGCCAAGATTAGGACTTCCAGGCTGCCCCCTCCCACCTCCTACTCTCTTCCTTTGAACCCAGGCCTTGGAAAAGGCAGGCTAGGTCTCTCCCTATTCTGTCCCCTTCTACAGTTTACCCCACCCAACCAACTTCAGGACTGTACTTATTTTTTTTTCCAGGACTGTACTTATTTTAATGGATAATTTAAAACAGATACCAGAGTTGTGTGTGCATTCATCATGTTGCCAGGACACCAGGTCCCAGATTCTTGTGGTTCCCAGAAAGGGCTGCAGAAGGGGTGTGCTGGACAGCCAATGTTCAGTCTCCATCTTGGTTCTTCCTCTTGGTTTCAGCTAGACAGACTAGGGGTTGGAGGACAGCAAAGACCTCACAGTCTTGCTGGATATGAAGGCCAGCACCATGCTGACCTTCCCATTACCCCCTGGCCAGGTCTGCTTGGTCTGGGGAGGGGTCTCATCAGGCCATCTCACCAAACAGCATCATTAAGGTCCTAGTCCAGGCCATCTGGCCAGTTACCACACCCTGTCCAAGAGATGGCGGGGCTCAGTTCCTGGTCATTCTGCCAGGGGTATGGGTAGGAGGGGCACTCCTGCAGCTCATTCTCTGACAAGGAAAGCTGGGGAATTCAATTATGCTGCTAGCCGGGCATGGTGGCGCATGCCTGTAATCCCAGCACTCGGGAGGCTGAGGCAGGAGGATTGTTGTGAGTTCGAGACCAGCCTAAGCTACAAAGTGAGCTTAAGGCCAGCCTGAACTGCATAGTGAGACCCTGTCTCAAAAAGACCAAAAAAAAAAAAAAAAAAAAAAAATTATGCTGCTAACTCCACCAGGTCCAAGATGCTGGCACATAGGAAGCAGGCCTGGATAGCAAGCACTTAGGTTCTAAGGTGGGCAGGCCTCCAGGGAATATGGGGGTGCAGTGAGATTAAACTAGGGTGAAGACTCTGGGTGTCTGTGGAGGGGCTCATGATGGGGACACTAAGGTTCTCATTTCTGTGTGGGTGATTGGGCAGCACAGAGGGAACCTACTAAGGGAGGGGGCCCAGGACCCAGGATGCGGGTTCTTCTTGTTGCACTCTTCTCCCTCAGAGCATGGCATCCAGGCTCAGCCTCCCAGACAAAACAAAAACCCTGCACTGCCTCTCCCCACTTCTGCTCCCTAAACCAGAAGCAGAACCATGGCGGGGGCATGGTTAGTGGAACGTGAGGGACAGGCTCAGGCTGTTCCCACTCTCAGCCCCTCCCTGGCACTAAGCCCTCTCTCCACCTCTTGGCTGAAGAAGCAGCCACATTTAACCCTTCCTACCCTAGACTCCTGTCCCCCATCTTTGGAGAAAAGGTATAGGAGAAAAGACTTTCACCCCAAATTTCCCTGAGCTTTTTACAAAGGGTCTCCTTTACCACCACCACACAAAATGGTCTCAATCCTAAATCTGAACTTCAGAGGGGAAAAATCTGTATCCTGCCTATTCCACCCTGACTGTGAAGCCCAAGGCCCCTAAGTCTGCTTTCCCCATGCCATAACATAGATCACCAATCATGGAAAGAGCAGGAAATGGGGCCAGGGAGACGGCTCAGTGAAATAAGCGCTTCCCTGGCAAGCGCAAGGGCCTGGGTTCAATCCCTGGTGCTCACCCCCACCAAAAAAAAAAAAAAAAAAAAAAAAAGGCAGGAAAAAAATAGGGGCAGCCACACCTGGAAGAGCTGTGGGAGGGAGCTGTGATGGCACAGTGACCAGGTTCTAGCCTGCCCCCGGCCCCGTGTGGTACTTGATCTGCTTTTGAATTCCTGGGATCTCAGTTTCCTCATGGTAACATAGGGCAGTTACCAAAGATGGGATTGAGCTGGGTACATGGTTCCAACCCCAGCACATGGGAGGTTGAGACAGGAGGATCACTGAGTTCAAGGACAGCCTATAGAGTAAAGCCCTATCTCATGAAAACAAAAAATTAGCTGGGGAGATAGCTTGACAGTCTAAGTGCCTGCCTGGCAAATGCAAAGACCAGGGTTTGATCCCCAGTGCTACATGTGCTGGCCCTGGAACCTTGGGCACCCTGTGCCAGCCACTGAAACTGAGCATGGTGGTGCACACCTATAATCCCAGCACTCTTGTTCCACCAAAAAAAAAAAAAAAAAAAAAAGCGCTTCCCTGTAATCCCAGCATTAGGGAGGCTGTAACAGGAGACTCATTATGAGATCACAATGAGTCCAAGCTGTGTAGTGAGACCCTGTACCAAATAAGCAAATAAAAGATTTTTTTAAAAAAATTTATTTATTTATTACAGTGCCTCGTTACACATCACGGATTCTTTTTTTGCGGGGGGGGGGGGGGGGAGTCAGCTCAGCCTGCCCGGGGGGGAGGGGCCGGCATGGCATGTGGTGCTGGGGTGCTGGGGATCGAACCACCGTCCCAGAGAGCTTGCCTAAGCAGGTGCTTTAGACCGCTGAGCTATCTTGCCAGCCCCAAATAAAAGATTTTTTAAAAAATTTTTAAAGAAAAAAATTTGAGCACTACGTGGTAACAGCAATAGAATTTTTAAAACATTTAATTACATAAAAAGGGGAGAAGGTAACAGCAATACCATTCTTTTTTTTTCTGAATTTTTTTTTTTTTTTTTTTTTTTTTTTTTTTGCGGAACCAGGGATTGTACTGGCCCCTGCCCTTGCCAGAGAAGTGGTTATTCCACTGAGCCATCTCCCAAGAAGCAATACTATTCTTGCCCCTTCTGTTGTTTGTTTTGAGACAGGGCCTTGCTATGTAGTTCACACTGGCCTTGAATTCACTATGTAGCCCAGGCTGGACTATTGAACTCCCAGTGATCATCTTACCTCAGCCTTCTAGTGTTATAGGCATGCACCATCATGACCAGCTACTTCAAGGGAGCCTCCCCCTGGTGAAGACACAGGAAGAAGCAAAACTGAGAAGTCCAAGCGGTTAAAGAACATCATGGATGGGGACCAGGGATTTAGCTCAGTGTGCAGTGCCTATCTGACAAGCATGAGATCCTAAGTTCAATTCCCAGTAACCGCCCCCCCCCCAAATAAAAAGGAACAGCATGGCGCTATAAATTGGATAATGAATTCCAAATGGATCCTAGAAGTCTGGGAGCTACAAGATCAAGAATACACTCAGGGGGCCGGGGAGATGGCTTAGTAGAATAAGTGCTTGCCTGGCAAGTGCAAGGGCCTGAGGTCAATCCCCAGTTCCACCAAAAAAGAAAACAAAAGAAAAAAAAGAAAGAAAGAAAAGAAAAATACACTCAGATATAGTAGCTGAAACCAGCTTTTGGTGGCACATGCCTTAAAACCAGTGCTCTGGGAGCTTTAAAGCAAGATCAAAAGTTTGAGGCCAGCCTGGTCAATGCAGTGATGCAGCTCAGCATGGTAGTGCAATCTAAAGTATCATTTTGGGGGGGGACTGTTGAAATAGCAGTCTAAAGCACCTGCTTAGGCAAGAGTGCAGGAACCAAGTTTGAGTCCCATCACCTCAGGTGGGCTGAGCTGCCAAATGAATGAATAAATAAATATATAAAGGTTTGTACACTTGCCTTAGTCTGGGGTGGGAGGGGGAAGAACCTCTGTGGTTGTTTTGTCTTTTTTGAGACAGGGTCTCACTCACTATGCAGCACAAGCTGGCTGTGAGTCACTTTGTAGCTCAGGCTGGTCTGGAACTTGCAACAATCCTACCTCAGCCTTCCAAGTGCTGGAATTACAGGCATGCGCCACCATACCCATCCTCCTGTATTTTATAGCATCCTGGGTCTCCCCTTAAAATCCCAGATCCTGAAAGTGTTGGGAAGAAAGGACCAAATCTTGTCATCAGTCCCTAAGACCCATGGTAGTACAGGGTCTACAGGCAGGAGGTTCACTTGAGCTCACCAGTTCAAGGACAGGCCTGGCAACATAGTAACATTTTATCTCATTAAAAAATAAAAATAAGGCCGGCCAGATAGCTCAGCCGACTAAAGCACCTGCTTAGACAGAGCACAGAAACTGGGGTTCAATCCCCAGCATAGGGTGTTGGCTCTGCCCTTGGGGTGCACCGAGATGGAGGCAATAGGGACTGGGTGTGATGGCGTGCCCTGTAATCCCAGCACTTGGGAGGCTGAAAATAGGAGGAACACTAGGAGTCCAATCTACACAGTGAGACCCTGTAGACCCTGTACTACATTAAAAAAAAAAAAGTGATAATAATTCAAAAAATCAAAGGCGCTGGCCTCGGTAACAAACCAAACTGGGGCAGGGTAGGCTCAGCAGAGGATGAAACCAGGCAAGCAAGGTTTCAGAAGCATAGTAATAATGATTAATGTAGAGTATTTATGGAGTGTTTTAGTATTTGGTTAAATACTAAAGTATTTCCCTACTTTACAGGTGAAGTGGACTTTCCCAGAACGCACAGGTGGTGCACTGGGCCCTACCACTTTTCCACTGAGTGACTCTAGGCAGCTACTGCATTTTGTTTGAGTCTCAGTTTCCTCATCTATAAAGTAGGGATGTTCCTATAAAGAAGGTAGCACGGAGGAAGGTTTCATGGAGAGGATGGATTGAGGGCTATCATAGAAATGCCTTATGCAGAAAGAATTCACACTTATAACAATAACAAGTATTTTCGAACATTTGCTATGTGTCAGGCATTCTTATAGGCACTAGGGAAATAAAGAAAATAGATTAAAAATCAGGTCACATGGGCTGGGGATGTGGTTCAGTCATAGGGCCCTGGGTTTGATCCCCAGCACCACAAAACCCATATAAATAAATAATTTAAAAATCAGGCTACATGGGCCAGGGAGGCAGCTCAGTGGAATAAGGCAAGGGCGTGAGTTCAATCCCTGGTTGTGTGTGTGGGGGGGGAAATTACCTGAAAAATCAGGCTACAGATTAAAAACCAGGTTGAAGGTATAGCTCAGTGGTAAAGCTCCTGTTCTTTTGTTTTTTTTTTTTTTTTTTTTTG
>PVKA01048472.1:0-13774 GCA_004027165.1 Ctenomys sociabilis
GCAGTCTGGTCAAGCATTGGCCGTGACTCATCCACATGGATGACACAGACAAAGGAACTACAGAATAATGTACAGGACTACAAGATAAACCCTGAGAAGACTTCAATGACCACATAGGAAATATAAAGTTCATGTGTTGATATATAAGTTTTAATCTATCTGGGTCTTAACCATCCAGCAGAAAAGTATAAAAGTATAGTCCTACTCTTTTGAGGAGTCTCCACACTGACCTCCACAATGGTTGTACCAGTCTACATTCCCACCAGCAGTGGAGAAGTGCTCCCTTTTCCCCACAACCTGTCCAACATTTGTTGTTGGTTGATTTCCTTATGATATCCATTCTTTCTGGAGAGAGATGATATCTCAGTGTTGTTTTTATTTGCATTTCACGAATGGCTAGCGATGTGGAGCATTTTTTCATATATTTATTCGCTTCTTTAATTTCGTCCTCTGAGAAGTATGTATTCATCTCAGATGCCCATTTCCAAGTTGGATCTTTAAATTTGAGGGCCCTGTTATCTTAGTTCTTTATATATTCTAGACAGTAGTCCTCTGTCTGATTGCTTATTAGTGAGGATTTTTTCAAAGTTTGTGGGTTGTCTTTTCACTCTGTTGACAATTTCTTTTGACATGCAGAAGCTCCTTAAGAAGAGTTGATCCCAGTTGTTGATTCTTTCAAGAGCTTCCCGTGCGAATATATGTTTGTTCATGAACTCTTTACCTACCCCTATGTCTTCAAGAGGTCCTCCTACTTTCTCTTACAGGAAATTGAGTGTTTCTGTTTTAATGTTTAGATCTTTAATCCATTTTGACTTTAAATTAGTGCATGGTGATAGAGCTGAGTCAAGTTTTAGTTTTCTGCATGGAGAAAGCTATGTTTTCCAGCATCAATTGTTAAAGAGGCTATCTTTCTTCCAGTGAGCTTGTGCAGCCCCTTTTTTGAAGATAAGATGGCTGAGTGTTTTCATAGATGCCTCTGTATCTTCTAATCTATTCCACTGATCTTGAGGTCTATTTTGTTGCCAATACCATGTTCATTTTATCACAGTGGCTTTGTAGTATAATTTCGAGTCAGGAATTGTGATGCCTCCTGTCTTGTCTTTATTGGCCAAGATAGCCTTTGCTATTCTAGGTCACTTGTGGTTCGAAATAAATCTTAGGATTGATTTCTCGATATCTGGGAGGTATGTTGGTAGCAGTTTGATAGGGATTGCATTAAATCTGTGCAGTAATTTTAGGAGTATGGTCATCTTCACGATGTTGGTTCTTCCTATGCAGCAGCATGGAATATCTTTCCATTTTCTGAAATTCTCTACAATCTCTTTTCTTAGGGTGTTGTCATTTTCCGTGAAAAGATCTTTGAATTCCTTGGTTAAGTGAATCCCAAGGTATTTCATTTTCTGCGGTGCTATTGTAAAAGATATTATTTCTATTGTTTCCCTTTCAATGTGCTTGTTATCTGTGTAGAGGAATGCTATTGACTTTTGAATATTGACTTTGTATCCTGCTATGCTACTGAATTTCCCTTTCAGTTCTAGTAGTTTCTTGGTGGAATTTTTGGGGTCTTCCAAGTAAAGTATCATGTCGTCTGCAAATAGTGATAATTTAACTTCTTCTTTACCTATTCTTATTTCCTTTATTTCTACCTCTTTTCTAACGCCTGTTGCTAAGGATTCCAAGACTATATTGAATAGGAGGGGCGATAGAGGACATCATTGTCTTGTACCTGATTTAAGAGTAAAAGATTTCAGTTTTTCCCCATTTAGGATTATATGAGCTTTTGGTTTGTCATAGATGGCTTTTACCAAGTTAAGGTAGTGTCCATCTATTCCAATTTTCTGTAGGACCTTGAACATGAATGAGTGTTGGACTTTGTCAAAGGCTTTCTTTGCATCAAGTGAGATGATCATATGGTATTTAAATTTTAGTCTATTAATATAGTGTATTACATTTATAGATTTTCCAATATTGAACCATCCTTGCATCCCTGGAATGAATGCTACCTGGTCATGGTGTCCGATCTTCTTGATGATTTGCTTTATTCCATTTTCCAGGATTTTGTTGAGCATTTTTGCATCTATATTCATGAGGGAGATTGGCCTTTAGTTCTCCTTTTTCGTTGTGTCTTCCCCTGGTTTTGGAATCAGTATTATACTTGCCTCCAGAAATGATTTTGGGAGGACTTTTTCCTTTTCAACTTCATTGAAGAGTTTGTGAAGTGTGGGAATTATATCTTCTATAAATTACTTGTAGAATTCAGCTGTGAATCCATCAGGACCTGGACTTTTCTTTGTCGGTAGGCTTTTTATTATGTTTCATATTTTGTTGGCTGTTATCGGCTTATTGAGAGTTGTTATATCTTCTTGATTCAGTTTTGGTAATTTTCACCTTTCGAGGAATCTTTCCATTTCTTCTGTGTCTTCTATTCTGTGAGCATAAAGATTCACAAAGTAACTATTGATAATCTTGTGAATTTCCAGTGGGTCTGTGGTGATTTCAACCTTTTCATTCCTTATCGCTTGTACTTGAATTTTCTTTTGCCTCTTTTTGATGAGGTTTGCAAGAGACTTATCAACTTTATTTAGTTTTTCAAAGAACCAACTTTTTGATTTGTGGATTCTTTGCACTGTTTTTTCCATCTCTATTGAATTAATTTCTGCTCTAGTCTTTATGATTTCTTCCCGTCTTTATGCTCTATGCTTTGTTAGCTCTTCTTTTCTAGTTGTTGGAGGTACACCATTAGGGTGGTAATTTTTTCCCTTTCTGTTTTCCTAATGGGTGAGTCCATAGCTATTATTTTCCCTCTAAGAACTGCTTTCATTGCATCCCACAAATTCCAGTAAGTTGTACTGGAATTTTCATTGAATTGTAGATATTGTTGAATTTCTTGTTGAATTTCTTCTGCAACCCATTGATTGTTGAGTAGGGTGTTGTTTAGTTTCCATGAATATAGTGGATTTTTTCTGGTTTCTTTTGTCATTTATTTCCAGTTTCTTTTCATTTTGGTCAGATAGTATGCATGGGATAATTTCTATTTTCTTGCATATACTTAGGCATGACCTCTGGACTATCATGAGTTCTATTTTGGAAAATGACCCATGTGCAGCTGAAAAAATGTGTATTCAGCCTTGGCTTGTTGGAACACTCTGTATATATCCACCAGGTCCATTTATTCCAAGATCTGGTTCATTTCTGCTACTTCCTTGCTAATTTTTTGTCTGGTTGACCTATCTTTTTGAGATAAGGGTGTGTTAAGATCTCCTGTTAAGATTGTGTTCTTAGACATTAAGCTTTTAATGTCCCTTAAGATTTGTCTTACATAGTTGGGTGCTCCTGTGTTTGGTGCATAGATATTTATGAGTGTTACTTCTTGCTCTTGAATTTTTCTCCTGACCAATATATAGAGGCCTTCTTTGTGTCATTTGATCATTCTTGGTTTGAAGTTGAGACTGTCTGAGAACCGAGTTGTAACTCCTGCTTTTCTCTGAAGTGCTGGGGCATGTAATATTGTTTTCCATCCTTTCACTTTGAGCCTATGAATGTCCTTTTGAGTTGAGTGTGTTTCTGGTATACAGCATATTGTTGGATTTTGTTTCCTAATCTACTGTGCCAGTCTATTTCTCTTAATTGGAGAATTAAGTCCGTTTACATTGATGGTTATAATTGAAATGTGTTGACTCATGTTTTTCATGATATTTACCTGGTGTTGTTTATTCCTTTGTAACTTGTGTTTAATTCACTGTCCTGTTTAGTGGGTTCCTTCCATTCTCACTCATGGAGTTCTGGTCATTTTGGTCTCTCTCCAGAACATCTTTCAGCAGCCTGTGAAGGGATGGCTTTGACATCAAGAAATTCTTTAGTTGGTCTTTGTCGTGGAAGTATTTCACTTCTCCATCAAACTTGAAAGAGAGTTTTGCAGGGTATAATAGTCTGGGCTGGAATTTGTTTTCGTGTAGGACTTGAAGAACTCTGCTCCATGCTCTCCTTGCCTTCATTGTTTGTGTAAAGAAGTTGGCTGTAATTCTGATCGGTTTTCCTTTGATTGTGAGCTCCTTCTTCTCTCTAGCAGCTTTCAGTATATTATTTTTGTGTTGGAATTCTGGTATCTTAACTATTATATGGCTCTGTGTGTTTCTACTTTGGGTTGAACTTATTTGGTGTTCTGTATGCTTAGGTGACCTGAATGTTGGATTGTTTCCTCATATTTGGAATTTTCTGTGATTATTTCTCCCCAAACTCTTTTTATTTCATTTCTATTGACTCCTTTGTTCTCGTTGATACCAATTACTCTCACATTGTTCATCATGCCGTCATCTAGTAGGTGATGGATTATTTTTTTCTGCATTCTCGTTGTTTTTAAGAAATCCTTTCTCACCTTTTCACTAGCTGCTCTGGCAATTTCAAGATCTGAAACTGTCTTCGCTTTCACTCAGACGGTTTTGTAGACTCGTGATTGCTATTTTTAGTTCTTCTATAACTCTTTGACTGTGTTTCATGTGTTCTATTTATTTTCTGTATTGCTCATTCAAGGAATCCATCATATTTCTGATCTTTTCAATGTTTTTTATCCATGTCTTCTTTAGAGTTGGTTATGAATTCTTGTTCTTCTGTTTTTCTTCCAAGTTGGGTTTCCTCTGTATATTTCTGGACTTGTTTCTCTATTTCAGATGCTGTGACTTCAAAAAGTTCTTTTTGATTTCAGAACTTATTTCTGCTTTGAGTTCCTCATGATCTTTCTGCTGTTGTTTCTTTGCTTCAGGTGCTATTAATTCATATATATAAGCTGGAATAGTGCTCTCTGCACTTGTTCTGGGTGAGCATAGTTTTTCTACCCAATGTTTCTGGAATTCATTATTTATTTCAGATACTATGAATTCAGATATTTCTATTTTAATTTGGGGAATTACTTCTCGTTTTATTTCCTCTATAGCTTTCTGCTGCTGTTCCTTTGCTGCTGTATCTGTTAATTCATTCATTGCAGCTGAGCTAGTGTCCTCTGCCCTTCCTGGTGGACTCAAAGTCTGGGATTGCATTTTCCCCCTTCTCTTTGTCATTTTGTGTAGCACTGACTTTTGACCTTTCATGTAGAGCTTTGGTGCACCTATTACCTTAGGTTGTTATGAGATTCAGGTGCCAGACTATTAAGTTTGAGATTTTCTAGGTATGCCATACTGGATCTAGCTGTTGTGTTCAGTTCCTTTTTGCTGCAGCTCCTTTGGTTCCCCTCTGTTAGTTTCCATGTCAGCCCTCTTGTGTCAGGCAGATCGTTCCCTAGGTCGGCAGGCCTGGGCTTTGTTGTGTCTTCTGGGCTCACAAAAAGATAGTGGATGATCTTATTCTCTGAGTGTTCTGTACTGGGTCGGCCAGCCTGTGCTGGGTCTGGGTCTACAGGCCGTAACCCGAGAAGGCTGGGAAAGGTCCCTCAATGTAGCGGGCCTGGAGCCCTCCCTCACAGGCCAGTCTGTGCTGAGTTTTGGGCTCTGGATTGTTACCGAGGATTGCTGAGAAATGTCCCTCTGGCATGGCAGGCTTGGAGTTCTCACTCCAGGCCGACCTGCACTGGGTCTGGGGCTCCTGGGGTGGGACCGCTAATCACCTGGAAATGTTTCTCTGGCATAGTGTGCCTGGAGCTCACACTGGGCCACGGGGGTTGGGGGGGGCAGGGAAATGTCTCTTGGGCACAGCGGGCTTGGAGTTCTACACTCACTGAACTTTGATGCCCAGAGAATTGGGGAAATTCCCACTCGTTCTGCGGGCTTCAGGGCAGAATATCCAGGGAGGTGCTGGTGAGTGGGTCCTGAGGTTTCAGGCCAGTCACTGGCTTGGAGGGCTTAGGAGCAGGGATGCGGGTAGCACTCGTGGGAAGAAGCCAATGGCTCTCCCTCAGACTCCCCACACTCTCACTGATCTGGGAAGCCTGGTGAATCGTGCAGATTCCCACTCCCTGGGACAGCTTGGGGCGGGATCCAGGAGGCCGCTGGAATCAGCTGCTATCTCAGGCCAGTCTCTGGATGGGCGGCATGGGCAGGATCGAGTAGGTTGCTGGCATTGGTCTCGCTGTCTCAGGAGGTCCCTGGGGCTGGGCGGGTGTGGGAGGGATCAAGTAGGATGGTGGAGTCGGCCGCGGTGTCTCTGGCAGATCTCTGTGTCTGGGCGGGTGCTTGCAGGCTCAAGGAAGAAGATCTGTTTTGTTTTTTAAAGAGAGTACAACATAGTGTTGAAACAGAAAAATGCAAGTGATACAGAATTTCACTTAAAAATATGAATTTCATATTTGTTGTAATGCACAGTATTGTCTTCCAACTAGTTGTTCATATTACCAATTAGGCTACAGAGAAAGTTCAGCAATCTAAGTGCTTGCTTGCACTAAGTGCCAAGTTCCACCCTTGGTACCACATGCTTTGTCTGCCCTACTCTGCATAGTAGAGGCAGTCTCCAGGACAGGACATGGTGGCACACACCTGTAATCCCTATGCTCGTGAGGCTGAAACAGGAGAATCATGAGTCTGAGCTGCATAGTGAGACCCTGCATCAAATACATAAAATTTCAAAAAAAAAAAAAATTAGGAAGAGCATAACGACAATTTAATAAAGAAAACATAACAAATTCAGCATTAACTGCTCCTTTCCATAGACCTACAGGAATTCACAGTGCAGTTGTCCAAACCATCCTTCTTACATATATAGATATCTTTCCTCACTTCCTCTGTCTTTCTCTTCAACTAGGTAATTACTTCCATTTGAATAGGTTCATTCCCTTTCCCCAGAATCTACTATACCCTTCATATTATATTTTGTCATTCAGGTTCTCACAGTAATGAGACAATACCATCTTAAAGTTTATTTTACCATTATGTGTTTTGTACAGAGTAGCTCAAACTGACCTTGAACTCACTGCAGTGACTCTCAATAGTGATGGAATTGCAGGAGTGCACAACACAAACCTTCATATTCTAACTCATGAGCAAAAGTGCCTTCTTAACATCAGCTTCAGACTTTTCAGATTTCAGGTGTTCAACTCCATCTCAATCCTGCCTGGTTTCTCCAAGTTAATCCTTCTGAACTGGATTTGAAAACTAAAGGTAGTGCTGAGTGTTATAAAATAGGATAAGAGTTCTTTTCAGGAATATTTATTTCTCTTTCTTTCTTTCTTTCTTTCTTTCTTTCTTTCTTTCTTTCTTTCTTTCTTTCTTTCTTTCTTCCTTCCTTCCTTCCTTCCTTCCTTCCATTCATTCCTTTCTTCATTCATTCTAGTGATTAAACTCAGTATCTTGCACTTGTTAGGCATGTGCTTAAGCTACCAATCTATCCGCAAGGCTTCAGGAATCATGTACAAGTGTTGAGCTTTGTCAAAACCATTTTCTGCATCAATTCAGATAATCATATAATTTATATTTGGCTCTGTGGATGTGGTGTATTTAATTTATAATTTGCCTATATTGACACTTTTCTGCATACCTGGGATTAATCCTAATTGCTTGTGTTATATAACCTTCTAGATGATTTGCTATATTCTGTTGGCTAGTATTTTATTGAGGATTTTTACATCTATGTTCATGAGGGAGATTAACCTACAGTTCTCTTCCATGATTGATGTGTTGGTATCACAGTACTAGTTGGCTCCAGGAAGAGTTTTGGAAAATTGCTTCCCTCTCAATTTATTTTTTTTTTAGAAGAGTTGGCATTAAATTTTTAAATTTCTTAGAGAATTCAGCTATGAATACAACAGAACCTGGGGTTTTCCTCCTTGGTAGGTTTTTATTACACTTTCATTTTCATTGACTGATACTAGGTTATTCAGAATTTTTATATCTTTCTGATTCAGCTTTGATAGTTTCTATATATCTAGAATTCCTTTGATTTCCTCTGTGTTTTCCATGTTGTGAGAGTAAACATTTGGGGAATAGGTGAGGATGATCTGAATTTCTATAGGGTCTCTAATGATTTCATTATTTTCATTCTTCATTGCATGAAATTGAATTTTTTTCTTTTTTTTTGATATGGTTGTCTAGAGGTTTATAAATTTTATTAGAACTCTTTGAATCATTAATTCTTCCCATTGTTTGCTTTGTCTTTATTGCATTTATTTCTGTTCTGATCTTTATAATTTCCTGGATTCTATGGTCTTGACTCTTTCTTCTTTTTCTAAGAATTTGAGATACTGCATAAGATTTTTATTTGGGCTCAATTGTTTTCCAAATGCACTAATTTAACATTGCTTTTTTTGATAGGTGAATTTAGGCCATGTACATTGATGGTTAGAGCTGATATGTATTGACTTATCTTTGTCATTTTAATTTCCTTCTCCATGATCCCTATTTTGTCTCTCTCTTTAAATGCTTGCTTTGCTTGCTGGTGTTTCTGTGTTGTTCTTGAGGTTGTAGTTATTTTTTTCTGTTTCTAAAAGTACTCTTTGTAGGGATGGTTTGATTATCATGAATTTCTTCACTTGTTCTTTGACTTAGAAGTATCTTGTCTCTCCATTAAATTGGATAGACAGTTTTGCTAGTTTTAAAGTCGGTATCATTGGGGATGTAAAATATCTCACTGCACACTATTGATGAGATTGTCTGTCTTGATAAACTGCCATGACTCTGATGGACATTCCATTATGGGTGATTTGTTTCTTCTTTCTAACAGATTTTCATACACTGCTCTTTTGCTGAATTTCTGGGATCTTGGTTATCATGCATGTAGGTGAAGATTTTCTTTGATTATGGCTAACTGGGGTTCTATATGCCTCATTTAATTGTACGTCAGTTTGTTTTCCCATGCTTGGGAAACTTTCTGCTAATATATATGTAGTCTTTTTATGTCATTTTTGTTGACTTCAGGTCTTTCATCGATCCCTCACATGTTAGAAAGGGAAAGGATAAAATTTATTAAGAAAATCTAGGATATCTTATGATATAAAAAAGTTACAAAAAATAATCATCAAAAATGATTGTGAAACATGCAATCCAGATATGATTTTAGCTAAGTAAAACATCTTGTTATGGTTTGCATTTAGTTGTCTCCCAAAGCCTAATGCATTCATGGGGTGGCTTTAAGAGTTTGTAATGAATTCTTAATCCAATGCTGGGATTATGTGTATGAGGGCTAAAGCCACCCTTGGGCAGATAATCTGCATACAAATGTAAAGAGGGTAGAGAGGCTAGTTCACTTCCACAGCTGCTGCCCCTCCCTTTGCTCTTTGCTGTTTTCCACTGCCATGGAAGGCTGCCCTCTTCTGTGTGTCACTCTGTCTTTGAGGCATCCAGGTATGGACTGAAACCTCCACTAACTGTGGGCTAAATAAATCTTTCCTTCTATAATTTTGTGTGCCATGTATTTCGTCCTAGCAATAAAAGAAAAGTTTCAAGAGTATTAGGTACCAGAGAAGTGGGATGATTGCTGTGATCATATACCTAACCATGTCATTCAGGAGCTTTGGAAATGGGCAAACATAAGAAGGGTTTGGAGATGTTACCTACAAGAGAAGCATTGGAACAGCTTTGGCTGTTATGTATGGGAGATCCTGGGCAAAGCTTAGAAGACCAGAATGCTAATAGAAATTGTTACCAATTAGTCTTCTATTATTTTTCTTTGCATCATCTTTCAGCTGTTGCATTGTTATTTCTTGGTTCATTGTTATTTTTAAAAGATACTTCAGTTAACTAACTATAATGTTATGTTCAAGGTCTGTGCAATTCTATCTTCAGCTTCATTCAAGCAGTTTTGCTAGCTTTCCAAGGAATTCTTAACGTCCTGAATATCTGTTTGAATGTATTTTGTGAAATTCTGTTTCACTAGTTCTTTCTTGTAGTCTTCATTCATTTTCTAACATTTCCTTATTCCCTTCTGTTTTATCTATGTCTTCTTTAGATGAAATGAGCAATTCTTTCAAGACTGTTATTATTCCGAGAGATCATTTCTGATCTGATTCATCCATAGCCAGCTGGCATTGTTTCTTCACTTCAGTTGCTATAATTACTGAAATTTCAGGTATTTTACTTTCAATTTCTTCTATGACTTTATTTCCTAAACTTGCTTTGGCTGGGTTTGTGGTCTGAGATTGTCTTTTGCTCCTTCTTTTTGACATCTTTGAAGCTTCCAATGTTCACCCTGACTGCAGTGATGGTAGAGGAATGAGTTTGTTGAGTAAGGATCCCATGAGAATAGGAACTCAGGTAGGCTTACTAAATCTCCTGCTGTGTAGCTTCCACCTCTGTGAAGGGGTGACAAGCCACAGCTCTAGGTGTTTCTAATGATGATGAGGACATGCTGAAGCTCTGCAAGGCTCTCTCAATTGTGGGGCACACAGTAGCAATCACCATGGTTCCTGCTACCAGTGGGATGGGCAACATCAGCTGCGCATAGCTACAGAGACATGATGGTGTGAGAGGTCCTGATCACTCAGCCAAGCTCTGAAAATGGTGGTTGTAAGGGGCAAAACAAGGCTGACTTGGTCAGCATAGCTGTCCTCTGTGTGCCTGATCTTCTTGGGCAGTGTAAAAAGCACTTATAGCTCAGCCAAGCTCCAGTGAGTGTTCAAGCATAGAGGCTAGGCAACATATACCTGTTTAAGTAAAAGAAATTTTGATTCAAGAATTATATACCCTGCTGAGTTAGCATTTGTATATTAAGGCTACTGAATGATATTCTCAGATACCAAGGGGTTAAGAAAGTATACTGACCAAAAGCATTTTCTGAAAGATGGGCCAGATTATTCACTATAGGTAACAGAAACAATTTTAAAAACCACAAGAAGAGAATTACATAAAAGATTTGATGGTGAAAATTATTTAAAATCATAAAGTCTGATGTTATTCATATAAGGAACAAACATAGATGCAAAATAGATTTGTAAGCTAGATCTAAAAATTTCAGTTTATATAGTTTTTAATCTTTCAAAGTGCATGCCAATTATTCAATGTATTAAGCAAATATATAGTGTTTTATTATTGGCATGTAAAGTACAAAAATATTATTGTAAGTTAATATTATGTGATGAGAGGGCCAGCCAAATAGCTCAGTGGATTGAAGCACCTGCAAGCAGGCTCAAGAGATGGGGATTCAATCGATCCCCAACCTACCACACCGGACCTGCCCCCGGGGTGCACTGAGACAGCAACTGAGACTGGGCATGGTGGTGTGGTGTGCACCCATAATACCAGCTTTTTGAAGGCTGTAAACAGGAGAATTGCTACGAGTCCAATTTAGTTGTAAGACTTTGAACACCCTGTAGACCCTTCCCTAAAGTGTGTGTGTGTGTGTGTGTGTGTGTGTGTGTGTGTGTGTAACAGGATGATGAGGTATCTTTATGGAAGGAACTATGTGTGTTCAATTTCATTGTGCATGATGACTAATGCTTGCATCCGTGTTCCTGCAGTGAGAGGATTCCCTTCTTTATGCCTTCTTTATCCACTCCAATGTATGCTGACTGATTCTAACTTCTACTGTAATTTAAATACACTTTTGAGATGCTGTTGTCAATTCCTTTAGATATATGCTTAGGCACAGAATTGCTAAATCTTATGGAAGTTCCACTCGTAAATTTTCATAAGCTGAAGAATTGTGAATCACACAGCCTGTTGCATTTCACATTCACAACAAAAATTCATGAGACCTGAAAATTCTCTAGAACCTCGTCAAAGATTTCCTGTCTTCTTTTTTGACAGTCGCTGTCCTTAAGGTCGTGATGTAGTGTTGCATTGTGATTTTGTGCTTTTCAGTTGCGTTTTCCAAATGATAAGGCACATTAAAGCATCTTTCATGTTCCCATTGATCATTTCAGTATTCCATGGGAGAAAACTCTATTCAACCCTTTTGCACAATCCTGATTTTTATGTTTTATTTTTAGCTAATTTCAGTAATAATGAAGAGTGTGATTGGTTTCAGGAATTCCACTTTGGCATTTGCTGTACCTTGAGCATATTAAATCCCATTAACATCCTTACTTGCTTTCATATCCTTACCCTCTTTGACATCACCCAAAAGTACCTGTCCTCCTGTCATCTCACTTTTATTTTATTTACTAATTGATTCACTTTTAAATTGTGTATATAAAGGAAAACATACTTTGTATCATTTTGGCTAAGCTTATTTCAATTAGCCTGTTTATCTTGAATGTCATCTATTTTCCTACAAGGTTGAATTATTTTTATGGAAGAATAGTGTTTTACTGTGTATGTAAATCACATTTACTTTATCCATTTAGCTGTTTATAGGCGTGTAGAGTGCACTCCCCACCATGAAAACGTGCACTTATATCAGTGTCTTAGTGAATTTATGGTCCTGTTCATGATCATCATGAGGTGGAGAGGTTTGCAGATGGCTACATAGTGATCAAAGGCCATGGATAAAATAACAAAGGCCCTACTGCAGATAAGAAGTGCATGAAAAACCCCTGCACCATGCACTAACTATAGGAAATAGTCTTTGTCCCTTCTAGCAGGCCAGTAATTATGGGGGTGTAACACTGGAGGTTTAGCATATATCCATAAAGGATAAGTGTTCCAGGAAATAATATATGGGCTGCTTAAAAAAGGGATGCACAGGATAGAAATAAAGTAAGAACATCTACCAAAATAGCTATGAAACATAAAGAAAGCACAAAGAAAAATATTTATTTGTTCTTGTCAGAAAGCCCCAAGTGAATGAAATCTTTAATGTTGGTTTAATTTCCCATGTATTAAAATTGGGTATATGTTTTTCATAGGCAATTTAAATACCAGAAGCAGAGAAAACAAATTTGAATGCAAGGAATTAGAAATCTAATAATCATAACATAGAATAAAAGGGCTTGAGAGATAGCTAAGTAGCGTAAACACCTGCCTGGTAAGTGTAGGGTCCCCAGTTGATGCCAGAACTCCAAAAAGAAGTACTGAAAATCAATATAACATACATAGAACCATAATGTTAATTATTCTTGAATTATGGAAAACTTGTTCTTTATACATGATATCTTATTTGTCAAACTTGCATTTGTAAGCTATTATAATGGACTAATGTGAATAAATACATATGTTTCTTAAGTTTAACTATAACAATTTTTCAAATATTTAAATTGTTAGGGGCTGAGGAGATGGCTCGGTGGAATAAGTGCTTCCCTAACAAGTGCAAGGGCCTGAGTTCAATCCCCAGTTATGCTAAAATAAATAAATAAATACTAAACTGTTTTGAAAAAATTAAAAAGTACTGGCATTTATATATTTAGATTGTGATAAAGACCTATTTGTGCTAAAACAAGGAAATCATGTTTGGAAATATACATGATGTGGCTTTTGTAATAATGTAAACTCAAAGGGAAAACTGAATTCAAATGAAAAGACTTAATCTAACTCAAACAATATTTTACTGAAAGTAAAAATGTTGTGAAAAATCTTAAGAACACTAAAATCATAAATGAAGAAATCGAAACTTTGCTCAAGCACTGAAGAAGTGGTTAGGATGATGATAATATAGAAATGTTGCAAACCTTGAAGAAAGTAAAATAAATGCACAGTTGTTATGTTTGAATGAAGTATTCGCTTCAATAAGCCTCCTTTTCCTCTAAAGCATGAAGAGAGTAATATAGAGTGCAACAAGAAATGCATGACATAGTGTAAAACCCAGGGCCACAAAAAAAGCACTGATGCTTACTTTGCTTTCTTGTTGTTTCCTTCTTAAAGTAGTAACTTAGCAACTGGTGCTTTATTCTTTCTTTCTTCCCCCTCCTTTTCTTTCTTCCCTTTCCTTTTCTTTCTCTCTTTCTTTTCCTACTTTCCTTCCTTTCTCTTTCTTTCTTTCTTTC
>PVKA01048473.1:0-13774 GCA_004027165.1 Ctenomys sociabilis
TCTGCACTAATGGTGGTTGGACAGGATATTATGTCGGCTTTTAGTGCTATGGTCATCCACTAGGTAAATAATTATTGAATCTTTGATATAATTCAGCTATAAAAAAACCTGTAAATATAATTTCATGTATTCACCTTGTACAGTACCAAAACGTTATGAAAACAGTTTGCAATGTATTAATTCATCGACTCTGTATGGTGAAGGTGTCTTGAAACTGTCTGATTGACATTTGTATTTTAATAAAATAAAAATAAATGGAAAAAAAAAAGATAAAAAAAAAATTTGTCCATTTCTTCTAGATTTTCCAGTGCACTGCAATGTAAGTTTTCAAAATAGTTCCAAATAATCCTCCAAAGTTCAATGTTGTCTGTTATAATATTGTCTAAAACAACTCAAATTATTAATTTGGGTCATCTTTCTCTTGGTTTGGCTACAGGTTTATCAATCATGTTTTTTTTCTTTTCAGAGAATCAATTCTTTGTTTCCTTGATCTTTTTCACTGTCATTTTCATCTCCATTTCAACTGATTTCGACCCTTTTATCATTACTTGCCTTCTATTGGTTTTGGATTTTTTTATGTTCTTGGTTTGACCTAGCACACATCTCTAAATTATTTATTTTTGGGATTGTTCATATTTTTGATGTGGACATATATAGCTCTAAAAACTCTTATTAGAACTTCATGGACTTCACAGTATACTACACTTTTATTGTCACTTGACTGAGAAATTGTAATATTCTCCAAATTTATTTTATGACCAAATGATTCTTTTACTATGTACTCAATGTGTTTGTGTAGTTTTTGTGGTTTCCCCTATTGAATTTTGGATTCATTCCATTATGACATGAAAGAATGCATGACAATTCTTTGACAAAATATTTTTGCATCTCTTGGTGTTTGTCTCATAGCTTTAGACATGCTCTATTTCAGAGAACTTTCCATAAGTTTCTGGGGGAAAAATGTTTTTTTCTCTTACAAGAAGAAATACTCTAAGTGTCCATAAGTTCATTTTGTCTACAGTGTGGTTTAAATTTGATATTTCTTTTTTAAATTTTGGCTGAATGACCTGTATTTTGGGGGAAAATGGAATGTGGAAGTCACCCATTATAATTACATTGGAATCTATCTATAGCTATATTGGACATTTTGCCATCACTAGAACAAAGTATCTACACCTACAATTTAAAGGAAGAGTATAGAGAGTCCTTCCTTGTTCTCATCTTGGTCCAGGAAGTTTATACGCATAATCCCATAGAAAGTTACTGAAATCCTGTTAATTTTAATTTATGGTTTACACATAATGTAAACCATAGTGAGAATAAACACAATAAGATGTATTTATAGTCATGGGGAGGCAAGGGGTCCTAAGTCCAGCCATGATGGTGACTATCTAGAACAAAGGCCTTGCAGGAGAGACAGCTCAGCCATCTAAACTGCCTGCTTAGGCAAGCTTAAGCAGCATAGGAACCATGGTTCAAATCCCCCACCACCACATGCTGTGCCAGCCCCACCCCCAGGGTGGGTTGAGCCTGCCACACAAAAATAAAAATTTGTATTTTTTTTAAAAGGGTCAGCCAGATAGTTCAGTGGACTAAAGCATGTGCTTAGGCAGAGTGCAGTAGCTGGGGTTCAATCCCTGGCATGCTATGCTGGCCCCATCTCCGGGGTACACTGAGACAGTGATTGAGACTGGGCATTTTGGTGCACATGTATAATCCCAGCACTTGGGAGGCTGAAAACAGGAGAAGCACTATGAGTCCAATCTGCACAGGAAGACTCTATGCACCCTGTCCTAAACTCATTTGAAAAAGAGTCTCAATCTCAGGCCCAACCCAGGTTGTATTCATTTATAAAGAAAGGAGTGACTTGAGGATGAGTGGCTGTAAAATCATGGGAAATAAGTGAATGCTATGATCTGAGTTACGTGGGAGGCCCCAAGTAACATCTGCTATATGTGGGGAAGGATATACAGAAAAAGCAAACTGCATAACACAATTGAGAGACTATCTAGTGTTTGGGGTTGGTGCTTCAGCTCTGATGTTTAATCTTTTAAGGACTATCTCCAGGCTCAATCCCAACCAACAGCATGGGGCATTGGTTCTTTCTTTATCTCAACTTGCCCATCCTGCCTCACACAGGGAAAAACAAGTGGGAGTCAAAGGAAACACACCTAGAATCTTTAAAGAGTACCCTCGGTACCTCAGCTGGACTGACTTGCATTGCTGAAGGCCAACTGAAGGGATAAGGAAAAGTGCTAGTTAGCTCTGTACATGTCAGTACATGGAAATAGGGTCAGACTCAGCCAGAATGGAGACAATCACTCCTCTTTCAAGGAAAGCTGCCCAGGTGGTCCTCCACAGAGGTGAGGGCTCAAGGTTTCAATAAGTTTAGTCTACCACTGGATGGCTCCAAGACCTACATGACATGGAAGAAAGGCCAGGTAGAGGAAATCTGCTCAACCAACGATAGCAAAGGATCAGAAAGAAAGAAGGGGAGAATTAAAAACAAGAATATGTCCCCCCAGATCAGTGAAATGTCTCCAAAAAAGCTCCACTCCTAAGAGCATGTGGAGCTGCAGACTCACCCATGGATTGAGTCACTATAATATGACATATTTAACTCTTTCAGGAAAATACCTAGAAGAATAGTATGTCCAAGTGGAGTTTCTACTCTTAGTTGTTGTTTTCTTTTTTACTGTGGCTTCCAGTTTCTATTCACAAAGAAAAAGCTCCAGTCCATTTTTTAATTTTTTTGAAAAATTCCTGACATTACAGAACTAAACTGAAATATTCCATTCTTACGTTTTCATGACACACAGAAAAATTCTTAGTTATAAAACTAAGTATGGATCAGCATAAACAGCTAAACAGAAAAAGGAATTAAAATGCGTTAATTAAAAAAATCAAAAGTGGATGATAAAGTGTGTAGAACCTGAAAGTTTACATACTATTTAAAACCTGGAATCGCTGACTGTTCAGAAACTACACAGATGGATCTTGGGTAGTGAACAGCAGAAAGGGTTATGAATGAATCTGCACTGTTCTAGCTGCTCCCCATGCCACCCATCTCTGAAGAAAGCCTGTCATTGATTAGATATTGAGTCAGGCTAAGGCTGACAGCAGATCCAGCAATGGTAACCTGCCTATCAGTAGATCTGCCCACTGGGTTCACAATTTTGTTCTGCGGCCCAGACATGTGACAGAACTCATTGACTTTGGTGCCTTGACAACCAATTATGCAGCCAATTAAATCATCTGGAATGGTGAGTTCATGAGAAGTAGTCTAAGCAGATACATCCAAAACTGCCCACTAGCCTTTCACCTCTGGAGAGCTGGATTCAATGCCACTGAATCCAGTGTTGCCACGTATCATGGGAAAATGAGACTGTTGCATTGCCAAATGGTGCAATTTGGTCATATCTGGATGTGGAATGGTGCACTGTCCTTGAATGGTATAGACCCCTAGAGGTGGTCCCTCCAGGTTAGGGTTGAGGCACATGGATGGGGTCGTGTGGGGGAAGCTCACACTGTTGCTGCCTGTGCTATACCTGTCCTGACCTGACTGGAGAACTTAATGGCTTGGGCTGGTGGAAGATGGTCACGCTAATCAGAGGGCAACTGGGAAAGAGTCTCCAACATGACCATGAAGATCTGTTTGACACACTCAATGATGGATTGGAGGATGCCAGCAATAGTGATGGCCTACTCAGTTGAATTGGGGAGCATATCTCCTGCCACTTGGACCTGAGACCCTGTACTCTCTCAAATTTCCTTGATCTTGCAACTGCCTTTTCCGATGAGAGAGCCACACTGACTAGCAGAATGACCGGGGTTCTATTGGCAGCTGTGCTATAGGTCACAGAGTTGCTGATGTCCTCTTCCAGTTTGTCAGTGATTATAGCAAAGGCTTTGAAGATGGCACTAGTAGGTCCAGCCCAAGTGATAATTCGCTCAGGACAATTCCCTTCTGAGATGTTGATGCACCACTCTCCTCACGTATCTTAACTGATTCTCCTTTCTTACAATGATACTGCCAACTTCTTTCCCATGCCTAAGTATTCAGATGGTAAGAGTAACATTTAATTCACCTTCAGTCACACTGGTGTCCATGTCAAATACTATGAGGAGCTGGACATTTTGAGGGGTCAAGTCTTTGGTCACTGGTGGGCGTCGAAGCCAAAAACTGCAGGTGTGAGGTAACTGAAGGGGAAAAGGGGTCAGGCAGGAAGAGGAAGGGCCGGAGGTTGGGGGATGACAATAGGGGCGGGGAGGGAAGGCAAGAGCCATTACCCCCCCCCCAGCAACAGAAGAGGAATGGGGGTGGAGGAGGACAAAGAGGAAATGGGAAAGAGGCAGGGTGGGTGGAGAATGGGTGGGTGGAGGGCAGGTCAGAGAGGGCACAGGCTGTGGCTGCTTGGGCTGCTGCCTCTGCTGGTCTCAGAGTCTAGTCTTAGTTTTGGGGGAATCACCAAACTTATTTCCGCGATGATTATACTAGACCTTGAGTGTTTTTTGGAGTGCTGGATCAATATTCATGTATCTCTTATGATATTCCTTGTTGTGGAATATTCTTATTTCTCCATCAGTTTTTGACAGATAGTTTTTCAGGATATATTAGTCGGGATTGAAACTTTTTTCTTTTAAAGTTTGAAATGCTTCACTCCAAACTCTCTTGCTGAGAACTACACTGTAGTCCTGATGCATTCATCTGTAATTTTTCTCTGATAGCTTTTAAGGTTGTGTTTGTCTAGACATCTGTGCTTTTGACTATGTTGTATCAGAAAGTTTCTTGTTTCTAGCAATCATCAGGTAGCTTCTAAACAGAGAGTGAAAGACTCACTGTGCTTGTTCAATGGGGTCTTTACAGGGAGTAAATGATGTATTTGTTGAACTTTAGTAATACAAATGTATCCCCTTTCTTTGGATATGAGGATTACATTCCTACAAGTAATGTCTACTTAAGATTTCAAGGTAACCCTTATCTTCTCCACCCCAAACTCAGCCTCTAGTGTTAAATTTGTATTTGTATATTTCAGTCTTGCTTCATACTTGGCAACTTTCCTGCTATTTTTTTTAACATATTTGGTATAGGGTCTCACTATACAGCTCAGACTATAGTGATCCTCCTGTTTTCAGACTCCCCAGCACTGGAATTACAGGCATGCACCTCCATGTCCAGTCTCAATCACCATCTCAATGCACCCCGGGGGGCAGGTCTGGCTATAGCACACCCAGGATCGAACTACAGTCTCTGTGTTTCCCTAAGCAGGCACTTTAACCTGCTGAGCCATCCAACTGGCCCTCATGTAAGTCTTCTTAGCACCATCTAGTAGTTGTTGGATAATTTTGTTGTTGTTCTTTTATCCTTTTGATGGTTTCTCTGAGCAAATTTCTTAAATTTTTATTTTGTCCTTTCTGAAGCCATGTCTTTGGAATGGTCCACTGTGCTATTTCTGAAATCTATAGAATTCTTTTTCTCTGATGTCTTTTTAGTATTCATTTGTGGAGTATATATCATTAGAAAATTGGTCATTCATGTTTTGAGCCATTCAGTTGGCTCTTCCAGTTTTTTTTTATTTATTTCTTCCATATCCACATTGATCCTTCTGTATATCAGTTCCACTGTTTGGGGGGTTATATCCTCTTTGAACCCTCAGAGTTTCTTTACTTCCTTTCTAATGATTTTTCACAATTCTGATATCTAGTGGCAGAAGAAGGCTTATCCCCTCCCCTTGTCGTTTTTGTTGTCTTCCACTGCCATAAACCATTGTCCCTCTGCCATGCACCACCCTCAAATTGTGAATTGAAACCTCTGTAAACTGAGTTAAATGAACCTTTCCTCCCCTAACTTTGGATGTCAGATATTTTCTGACATTTCTCAGCGAAAACAAAAGTAACAAAGACAATAGCATTGGTTAGTTCCTATTGTCTACTGCACTTCCACAGTCCCCATGAGATAGATGGGAGAATAAGAGCGAAGAGATATTGAGGAGTAGGGAAGAAACAATGAATAGAGATAAATGAACAGAAAGTCAGAAGGTAGAAGAATACACTAAAAGAGGGAATGGAGGGCCAGGCGTGGTGGCGCATGCCTGTAATCCCAGCACTCGGGAGGCTGAGGCAGGAGGATTGTTGTGATTTCAAAACCAGTCTGAGCTACAAAGTGAGCTTAAGGCCAGCCTGAACTGCATGGTGAGACCCTGTCTCAAAAAGACAAAAAAAAAATATGGGAGTAGATATCTGAAAGGAAAGATTGACTTAGCTCTCAGTTTGCACAGGTTTCAGTCCATAGTCACTGACTCCAAAGTGGGGTATGATGGCAGAGGGGCAGCACAGAGGAGGAACAGTTCTTGAGGTGACAAGAAGGGCAGAAGGCAGTGAACCACAAGTTCTAGCAAGCACTAGAAGAAACAGTAGCAACAAGCCTTCCTCTCCCTCTGTGCTGCATCTAGGAGACAATCCAATTGGTGCTACCCACACCCAGGGTGGGGCACCCTTAATCCCAGCATCATACCCTTAATCCAAAATCACTCATCTTAATCCACCCACCTTTCAATCTCCCCACCTGTAACCATGTGAGGCAGTGGGGGAACTTCTACATACAAGCCATTAACAGTAGTTGCAGTGGGAAACCCTTGAAACCTAAATTACTATGATCAACCAATACCAATAAAAAAGATCCAAAAGAAAATCACAAGTAACAAAAATAAACAGAGAATAAAAAGGAAAGAAGAAGGAGATAAAAGAAACTGGGATGGCCAATATAGGAACTAGACCAAATCCTACTGGTTGGAGGATAAAACAGAGCGGCCCAAATCCAACAATTAGCAAAGTTACAGTAACTACAATTATCAAAATAACAATGGATATAAGAATAAAAGCCTCCACATTGCTATTACTGCATTGTCTACTGCACTTCCACACCCAGAGCTTGCGTACAGCTCTCTCTGCACTGCCATCACTGTCTAGTTTCAACTAGCCACATAGATTTTCTCTGTGGACCAGACAGTTGCCTGCCCAAAGCCCTGAGGACTGACTGTTGTCCCCTGCTAACTTCTCTGCCTTGGTTTCCAACTCCAGAGGTGCCCCACACCCAGACTTCCATCAATCCAATTACTTTGATTGTTTTGAAAGCTAAATATCCTGGGCTTCAGTGTGTCTTTCCTCCACAGATTTTCCTTGCCTAGTATATAAAAAGAGCCTGGTCATGATTCTGTAGAGGTCTGTTTCAGCCCTGCCGATGGAAACAAGAAAGTAGTGCACTGCCTCAGAGATCAACTGGGCCTTGGCTCATTCTGATTTTGTGCTACATAATTGTTACAAAAACAATTTGCCCTTCCCTCTTGCATTGTTGGAGTGTCCTCTGCCCTGTGGGAGGCTCTGACAATTGTGGCTAGGGTGCCGAATGTTCTAGCTACAGCCCTCCCATTGTATGTGGGAGGAACAGGCAGTGTATTATTATCATTGTCTGTGTTTGGGAAACTTTCGCTCTCAGTCTCACCACTGGATGCCAGGACTGGAATGCCACCAGCCAGCCCTGAAGGTGAGTGGAAAATACATGGCAATTAAAGTTTAACCTGTTATGTTTTTAGCTTTTTTTTTGAGTCTCTTAGTTTGGAAATGTCTCTCTTCACATCACATAGTGGAGAGGATAGTGGGGCTGTGGATCTGTTCAGACCACCAGGCTTGCACTGAGTGGCCATGTCACTTCCTCTGTCAGGCTGGCCCTTTCCCAGGATGGTACATATGTTGGGTCTAGGGTGGCCCAGGCACACGATCCTCTCTCGACACCTAACCACTGATATTGGTCCTGCTGGATCATCATTCACTTATCTACCCATCTCAGGCTTTTGCTTTTGCTCTCTTCTTTCTTTCTTTCTTTCTTTCTTTCTTTCTTTCTTTCTTTCTTTCTTTCTTTCTTTCTTCTTTCTTTTTTTTTGTCCTCACTTCAGAGTAAACATCAAATCTGAAATACTCACCTGTGGCTATGTCCCCCCTTTCATGAGTTAAGTATCATGAAATCCTCTGGTCTGTTTTTAATTTTGGCTTGCCAATCTGTGTTTCTTAATTGAAGAATTAAGAAGTTAGCACTGAAGAGTGTCTCCTAATTCCTGCCACTGCTAGTTTTGTGGTATTGGATACATTACTAATACTCATGTCACAGCCTTGGGTGGGACAAGCACCCAGCTCTACTCTGAAGAGCAGCTCAGGGGGACCACAAATTTATTTATTTATTTATTTATTTATTTATTTATTTATTTATTGTCTTTTTTGAGACAGGGTCTCACTATGCAGTTCAGGCTGGCCTTAAGCTCACTTTGTAGCTCAGGCTGGTCTCGAACTCACAACAATCCTCCTGCCTCAGCCTCCCTAATGCTGGGATTACAGGCATGCGCCACCACGCCCAGCTCGGGACCATAAATTTAATATCAATAAGACATTAAAGATACAAAGATTTTTAAAATTTTTTGGAAAGGGATGAAAAGGAGAGGATGGATAGCTGGTTTGATAGGATCTGGAGCAGGAAGAACCAGAAAGGTGTTGTGTCTGGGCCCTTTGTTCTCCAGTGCTTTTAAAGGGGTCTGAAACCCTTTCCATGTACTCAGAACTTGCCATAACCTTCCAGGACTTGCCAGGTGGCTTTCATTATCTCTTCCAGTGGTCTGTTTCGGATTCTTTCTGTCCTGTTCATTTATCCTGACCTGCTTTTCACTATCTTTGGAGTGGGCAGCTAGTTGGAGAAGGGGTATCTTATTCGTGGTTAGCTTAGAGTTAGTAGAGGTTGTGTTGTTGTATCTATGATGAATGTAGACCCTTGCATAGATGAGAATGCCTGTACAGGAGCTTTTGCCAAATTAGCCAGTCTGCCCTCCCTCATGTCTCCCCTGTATTGTATTGGAGGTGTAGAGAGACAGCCTGGCTTTGTGCATTTGGTTCTGTCCATATTCTGCCTTCCAGCTATTTCTCTCTCTGGTCTCTTGGTGCTAGAACCAAGGCCCTTTGGTACCTTTATTTATCTGTATTTTCTCTGTCTCAATCTTCATCCTTGACCTATTTACTCTGGTAAAGTTTTAACTCCTTTAGTCAGAATCAGCCGGAAGATCTCATGAGGTCCCCATTCAGTGTTTTCCTACCCACAGACCCCTGCTCCTACACTTACTTGTTGGTATACTCTTAATTTGTAGGTAGTGTTAAGTATATCCTAATGCTGACTTAATGGCCATGAATTCTTTTAGCTTCTGCTTATTGTGAAAGAGCTCTATTTTTCGCTCAATTCTAAAGGATAGGTTTGTTAGATATACAATCTACATTGGTGATTTTTTTTTTTTTTTTTTGTCTTTTTGAGACAGGGTCTCACTATGCAGTTCAGGCTGGCCTTAAGCTCACTTTGTAGTTCAGGCTGGTCTCAAACTCACAGCAATCCTCCTGCCTCAGCCTCCCGAGTGCTGGGATTACAAAGGCCTGCGCCACCACGCCCGGCTGGTGATTATTTTTATTCAGAACTTGAAACATACTATTCCATCCTTTATTGGCCTTTAGACAGATTTTGCTGAAAAATCCATTATTCAAATGATTTTCTTTTATAAATGATTTGGCATTATTCTCTTGCAGCTTTCAACAGAAAGCTGTACTCTTTTTTGTGCTGTACTCTTAACATTTTCCTTACAATGTGATGTGGGGAGACTCTTTTCTGGTCAAGTCTCTTCAAAGGTCTAAATGACTCTGGTACCTGAATGAACAAATTCTTGTCAAGAATTGAGAAATCTTCTGGGGGTGATGTCACATTCCTGTAATTCTAGTGCTTGAAAGGCTGAGGCAGAAGATTTGCCATGGGTTGCAAGCCAGACTGAGCTACATAGTGAGTTCAAGGCCAACCTAAGCTACATAGCAAGACTCTGCTTCAAAAAAAGAAATTGAGAACATTTCTGCTATTTTGTCATAGAATTTGGTGTCCTATGCTTGTAAACTGCATCTTGAGTCCCTTTTATACTGAATACACTCTCTTTTTTTTTGAGACAGGGTCTCACTATGCAGTTCAGGCTGGCCTTAAGCTCACTTTGTAGCTCAGGCTGGTCTCGAACTCACAACAATCCTCCTGCCTCAGCCTCCCAAGTGCTGGGATTACAGGCATGCGCCACCATGCCCGGCACTGAATGCACTCTTAAATTTAGTTTTTAAATTATAATCCAGTCTTGCATTTTTTCAGAATTCCTCATTTTTCATTATTTCAATACTATCTAAATATAATTCACTAACTTCATCTTTAAACCTGGACATTCTTCTATGGAAGGGATCAGTTAATGCTTTAATAATTTTTTTATTTTCTTAATTACTTATAACTTTTCTTCCAGTTTTGCAAGCATATATCTCATAATCTAAACAACTAATTTTAAGACAGCATTGTGCAGTACAACAAAGACTGTCAAATTTATATTATTTTGTTTAGTGAAATTCTGTGTCATTTCTAATTTCCAAATTATCATTATTTTATGTTCTCTTTAAAATAAAATAAACCTTGAGGTTCTGTCTGCTGAAGAGGCCTGTCACCCAGTCTTTTAATTTGGTTTTAATAATGATTTTATTTCCCAGATTTCTGGGGTTTTATGTCAAAAATCTCTAATTATTTTTTATCACAATCTTTTTTCTTGGTACTGGTAGTCAAACTCACAGCCCTGTTCTTGCCAAGCAGGCACTGTGCCTGGCCCTCTAATTTTTTTCCTGATGAAGAAATTTTTATCTACCTATAATAGCTTAAATTCAATTTTATATAGTGGCATGGGGCCTTTATTCTATTCAGTTTAGTGTTTAACATAGACTATCTATTTAAGCAGGAAATATTGAGTAAGACTTAAATTATCAATTGCTACATTTTTCTTCATCCATCTCTTGATCATGACATTAAAAGTCCTCATTGGATATCAGCAAAATCTAAAATAATAGGCCAAGTAGTAAGAGTGGATACTGCATAAAATTTTAAATGCAAGGACTACTTTCTTAATTAAAAGGAATGCTTAGGAGTTGCAAATTTCATAGAGCAAATTCATACGTGTGTTTTTTAACGTATTTATTTTCTTATTTAGAGACAAGGTCTTGCTATTAGCCTAGGCTGGCCTTGAACTCATGGTGATCCTTCTGCCTCAGCCTTCTGCTGGGGTCACAAGTATGTGCTGTCACACCCAGCCATAGGTGTATTCCTGATTTCATTCCAGACACATACAATGGCATTCTCTACCATAAGAGTTCTCTCACGCAGTGTCACAGAGCACCTGACTTTCAGGAACAAATGAATAATCAAACTAGTACAACAGACTTGGGGAAAGATTCATGCATTATAAAAGTGTTACAGCTTGAATAACAGCTGTTCCACAATTTGCCAATTTTTAGCATTAGTCAACAGTATTGTTGACCTAGAGACTCATTTAATGAGATTTAATTACCAATTGATTAATAAAAGATTCCAAGGTTTTTGGTTTGGATTTTTTTGTACCAAAGATGGACTCAGAACCTTGCTCTTGTCAAACAGGTGCTTATGCTGCTGAGATATCGCCCCAGCCTTAGATCCCGAGTTTTTTTTTTTCATTTTATTTTATTTTTATTTTTTATATTTTATTTTATTGAAGTACAAATATCAATGAGGCAGTTTTAAGACACTTTAACAGGACAGATTCAATAAATTAATACATTGAAAACTGTTTTCATAATGTTTTGGTATCGTACAAGGTGCATACATGATATTATACTTACTGACATTATTATAGCATATGTCTTTTATCAGTAAATTAAGAGAGTGTAGCTGTTTATGTATCTTATTTTTTATACCTGAATTACATCAAAGATTCAGTAATTAATACTTTCTACTTTATTATTTTCCTAGTGGTTGTCCATGGTAGTAGAAGCCGACATAATATCCTGTCCAACCACCATTAGTGCAAATCTTGCCTCTCATAGAATTCTGTAGAAGCACAGCGTTATCTATCCCAACTGTACTGACCATACACACACATCTTGATTCTTCCTTTCTATACCCCTTCCTTTGTCTACACCAGTCAAAGATGGGCACTCCATTGTCATTCAATAGGTGCCTGCACTCAACAACACAATCCAACACAGTTCAGCATTAGATTCCAAGTTTTAAAGGCAGGCAATACATTAAGGAAAGCAATAAAAAAATGTACTGTGTATGAACTGCTTACAAAAAAATTTTGAATGTCCAAGGGATACAGTGCTACTATAAATGAGTTGTTTAAGCTAAGTGGTTAACATAAAATGTCCAACCCTATAACTAACAAAGAATATTTAAGAGACAGGAAATACTTTCTGCAAAAATAATGCTACATTATGTATTTTAATCAGTGTATTTTAGACGGTATTCACTTTTCTTATTTTTCTTGTTAAGTCAGTAACTATATCTATGTCATTTTCAATTCATCAGAAGCCCCAAGAAAATCTAACTTGCTATCAGTCATTTAAAATGAGAGAGAAGGGCTAGCCAGATAGATCAGCAGATTAAAATGCCTGCTTAAGCAGAGACAGGGGCTGGGGTGGTGGCATGCACCTGTAATCACAGCACTTGGGAGGCTGAAAACAGCAGGATCACAACAAGTCTGATCTGTGTAGTGAGACCCTGTAGACCCTGTTACTAATATACATTTAAAAATAAATAAAGTGAGAAGAGATCAAACAAAATCAGCAAGAGCGTTATGGGCACCATTTGGACAGTGTGTGCTTGCAGCTGTCTCTCGGATATGTGTTATCTGTCACTAGAATAGGTCCTGTCGTCTTACACCATGGTGCCAAATATCTCACTGGGATTTCTCCACCAGAATATTGAAGTGATTCTTAAAAATATCTCTTCCCTGATCAAAAGTAGAGTGGCCTTCTGGTTCCAAGACTGGTGATATCATTGTTTAGAGTAGAATATATAATTTCTACGGCACCCTTTCCTAGATGTGGTACAATATTCCAGTAACCACTACTAAGTGCCAACAGTTCCTCTGGTGTATGCATTATCAGGACCATTTGCAAGTAGAGAGAAACCAATAATCATTATAGAGAGGACAGCAAGACTCCATGTATCGTAGGCAGCATCAAAGCCTTGTCACTTGAAAAGCTCTGGTGCAATAAAATTTGCAGTGTAACAAGGAGTCTTGAGAAGACTGATTTCTACTCTCAGTTGCTTCACAAAGACAACATCACAAACTGGAATAGATTCTGGATTGCCAGATTCACCCAGATAAGGAATGCCGCTAAGTCTCAAGTCTCTGAGAACAAGCTCTTGTGCATAAAGATAATCAACAATCTTGGTTATGGAAAACAAGACAGCAGTGACCTCTTGTTCAGAGAAAAAGTTCTAAGAATTTTATCTAGAAATTCACTCCTTTCATACATTCTGTTGCTATGTACACATGCAGTCAGTCACAATATACATCCCTAGAGTAATAACGTTTGGATACTTTCCACAGCAAAGAAAAATTTCACTTACTTTTGCTGGGTCTCTCTTGCTTTTATCAGTAATCTCTATTTCAAAATACTTGCTTGTGGCTTGGTGTATGTATCTCTTTTTTTTTTTCTCCGTTTATTTTTATTTTATTAAAATACAAATGTCAATCAGACAGTTTCAAGACACCTTAACCATACAGAGTCGATGAATTAATACATTGCAAACTGTTTTCATAACGTTTTGGTACTGTACAAGGTGCATACATGAAATTATATTTACAGGTTTTTTTTATAGCTGAATTATATCAAAGATTCAATAATTATTTACCTAGTG
>PVKA01048474.1:0-13759 GCA_004027165.1 Ctenomys sociabilis
GATTTGAAATTATACTACAAAGCCACTATGATAAAATCAACATGGTATTGGCAACAAAATAGACCTGAGGATCAGTGGAATAGATTAGAATATGCAGAGGCATCTACAAAAACACTCAGCCATCTTATCTTCGACAAAGGGGCTACACAAGCTCACTGGGAGAAAGATAGCCTCTTTAACAAATGGTGCTGGAAAACATAGCTTTCTACATGCCGAAAACTAAAACTTGACCCAGCTCCATCACCATGCACTAAGTTAAAGTCAAAATGCATTAAAGATCTAAACGTTAAAATAGAAACACTCGATCTCCTGGAAGAGAAAGTAGGAGGAACTCTTGAAGACATAGGGGTAGCTGAATGTGTTTTGGAGAACTGCTTCCTTTTCAATTTCATTGAAGAATTTGAAAAAAGTTGTTATCAATTCTTCCCTAAATTTCTTGTAAATTTTATCTGTGAATTCTTCAGGTTCTGTTCTTTAATTTCTTGGCAGATTTTTTATTATATTTTCAGTTTCATTTGTTGATATTGTGTTATTCATGTCTTTTACATATTTTTAATTTAGCTTTTAAAGTTCATATGTATCTAGGAATCTGTCTGTTCCTTCTGCATATTTAATTCTGTAAGAGTGAAAATTGTGGAAATAAGTATTGATAATCTTCTGAATTTCTAAAAGTTCTGTAGTGATTTCACCTTTTACATTCTTCACCGCATAAATTTGAATATTTTCTTTCATTTTTAAAAATGAGGCTGGCTAAAGGGATGTATCTTTTTATCTTTTTTTTTTTTTTTTTTTTTGAACCAAGGATTGAACTCAGGACTTTGCATTTACCAGGAAAGTGCTTATTCGCTTATTCTACTGAGCCACCTCCCAGGCCCCATCACTTTTTATACTTTCAAAAACATCAATTCTTTCACTGTTTAAATCATTTTTTTCATCTTCATTGCATTTATTTCTACACTTATCTTTATAATTTCCTGCCTTCCTTGGATTTACACTTGTTCAATTTTTGAGTTTGAGGTGAATGTAAGATTGTTTACTGTGTTACTGATGTGAGACTTTCTTACTATTAATTTCCCACTTAAGATATATTTCATTGTATCCCACAGCTTTTGGTAAGTTGTACCTGCATTTTCATTAGACTATAAGTATTGTTTAATTTCTATTTTGATTTCCTCTGTGATCCACTGATTGTTCAGGAGGGAGTTATATAGTTTCCACGTTTTTATATAGCTTCTGCTACTTCTTGTGTCAACAATTTCCAATTTCATTGTACTATGAACAGATAATATGTATGAAATGATTTTGATTTCTTTGAATTTACTTAACCATGTTGTATGCATCAATACATGATTTTGGAGAATGTCTCATATGCAGATGAGAAAAATGTGTATTCTGGTTCTGTTCATTGGAACACTCTGTAAAGGTCTAGTAAGTACATTTCTTCACAAGTTTGGTTTAGTTCTGTTGTTTCTTTCCTCATTTTTTCATGGCTAATCTGTTACTTTTTGTCACTGAGGTGTGAAAGTGCTCTATAAATTGTTATTGATCATTAAATTTGTTATGTCTGTTAAATTTGTGTTATATAGTTGGTTCTCCTACATTGGGTGCGTATATATTTCTAATTGTTATTGCTCCCTCTTGCAGCTTTACTCTAACCAATACGTAGAGACCTTCTTCTCTTTTAATAACATTTGGTTTGAAGTTGACATTGGCAGCAACTAGAATACCTACACCTGATGTTCTATGGCTTCCTGTGATGTGCAGTATTGTTTTTCACCCGTTGACATTCAGTATCTTATTTTTTTTTGACTTAAATGTGCTTCTTCTGTGCAGTATGTTGATGGATTTTGTTTCTTGATCCACTCTGCTAATCTGATTCATTTGATTAGTGAATTGAGGCCATTAAAATTTATGGTCATAACTGATATACATTGGATTATCTTTGTCATATTGTTTAACTAGTGCAGGAATGCTACCTTTCTCGTTTACTCAACTGCTTTCTCTACTTGATTGCTCTCTTCTGTTGTTGAAGTAGTGGTCATCTTTGTCTCTTTCTGAAACATCTGTCAGTAGTAATTGTAGTATTGGTTTGGTGGCCATGAATTTCTTCAGTTGTTCTTTGTCATGGAAGTATCTAATATCCCCATAAAATTTGACAGACAGATTTGTAGGATACATTAATCTGGATTGAGAGTTATTTTCTTTATGGATCTCAAATATCTCACTACATTCTCTTCTTGATTTTGACTGTGTTAAGAAATCTGCCATGATTCAGATGGACTTTCCATTATAGATGATTTGTTTCTTTCTCTAGTACATTTTAATATTATTTTCTTTTGCTTAATTTCTCACATCTTGATTATTATGTGTCTGGGTGATAAATTGTGCTTCAGAAAACTTTGTTTTAGGTTCCTTTCCCATGCTTTGAAAAAGTTCTATTACTACTTCTGCAAATACTCTATGTCTTTTGTTTTATCTCCAGTTATTACATTAATAGCTATGAGTCTTATATTACTTTTCTTTGCACCATCTTGCAGCTGTTTTATTGTTACTTCATGGTCTCTTGCTATTTTTAGTAGATGTTTCCTTTTGTGCTCTCTAGCTGCAATGCTATCTTCAAGGTCTCAAATTCCATTTTTTTGTTGTTTCATTCAACTTGTTTGCCAGCTTTCAATGGAACTCTTTATACCCAGGATATCAGTTTGAGTCTGTTTCATTCATTTGAGTTCATTCCTGTACTGTTCAGTGTCTTTGCTATCCTAGTCCCTTCTATTTTTCATCTCTATCTTCCTGAAATGTATTGAGCAATTATCTCATGATTACTCTTATTGCATTTTAAACCTGAGAGATTATTTCTGATCTGATTTCCTCCACATCCTTATGGAGACTTTTTATTTTAGCTGCTATCATCTCAGAAATTGCGGGTATGTGACTTTCAAGTTCCTCTATGACCTTATCTCATTGGTTTTGAGTGAATTAGACATCTGAGAATATCTTTTATTCCTCCCTTTTCTCATTTTTTGTAGTAATAACACATTGGCAGAGTACACATCACAAAGGCTCGCCAGAGTGTGAGAGTGCAGAATAGACTTGCCAAAGCTCTTGTTATTTGGGGTTGAATGTGATTTCTTCCTCATAAGGAAATGGATCACACCACAGTTCAAGAATCAGATGATAATGATAGTAAGTTAAAGATGTATAAAGCTCTATCAATGATGTATTGGTGCAGAGTAGTGACCTGCAAGGCTCCTTCAGGTAGCTATGACAGTCAGGACTCCCTGGTGATGTTCAGGGTGAAGAAGGGAAGCCAATTCATGAAACTTTGTTGGGAAGCTTGGGGATAAGGTTAGGGCTTCTGAGTCTCCCCGTGGTCTTCAGGGTGAGGAGGTTCTGCCAGAATCTGCAAATTGCAGCAAGGGGAGAGTCTAGCATATCATATCTCTCTGGCAGTAATCAGGGCAAGCATGGATTGCAGGACTCAGCAAATTCAGGCGGGAAGTCTAGCAATAACATTTATAAAGAGCATAGGGTACAGTGTAGGGAATTTTTGAGTCTGACAGATTATTAGCTATTCTTTAATATCTTGAGATGTTAGAAGAAGGATCAGAAATGTATACCCATTTAGTATTTTCAATTTCTTAGGTATCATCCTGTGCTACTTTTAGAACGTCTAATGCCATCTAATTTTTTAGGATGGCCTGTTTTATTAATTTTACTATTTTTAGGAGAGAGAGATAAATCAGCTGTGAAATAACTTCAAAACCATTGAGTATGATTATTTAAGGCATTGATATGTGTTATATAACGTTTTTCTGGAAAGGATCTTGTACACCTCAATAAAAGATATCTAAAAGTAGTCTGGAATATTTGTTACAGTTTTACATTTACGATTACCTGAGCTCTAGTGTCCTTTACGAAGAACAAATTTTCTAAGAAACAAGAACATGAATTATCAAGGTATGAGCATTAGAGTTAACAAGTGAAAGCAGAAACACTATAATGGATAACAATTGAAAACCAAGCACTCTTAGATCCCTTTATTGATGCAGTCATATTTTGCTGTAAGTCCCTTTACACTTAGTCATAGTTATCTCTAATTTTTTGAGGACTTATAAAACCCAGATGAATATCTTTTTTTCTACTGTCACTGATTTTTAAGTAATGCAAATACAGTATAGGAAGTATTTCTGGTTGCACTTATGAGGAAAAAGTAACATCAGTAAGTATTCCATTTTGTACATGTATGTTTTTAACTCAAAAATTATTGACTTTGTTTCTAAACTAAAGGTTTATAGATTTTCAGAAAATTTGATTTAAGAAAAAAGAAAAAAATTGCCTTTCCAATTTCAATTTGAAAACAACTTGCAAATACTGACTGAAATCATGACATATTAACATCTACCTCTCTTTATGTTAAGTGAAGATCAGTAAATATACAGAAAGATTGCACATGTTATTTACATTTATGTTTCAAAATGTTAGTGGATTATGTTTTGTAAATCAACCTATTTATTATGAAACATCAGGCAACATTTCTTTTGAGATATAGAGCAGTCATTTTTTTCATACAGCTAATTCCCTTTTTTCATTGAAAAGAAAGGTGTGTGCTAATGTTGTTTGGACAATATTTCATGCCTACATTTTACTACTTTCACTATGGTGAAAATAACATGCCATATACTAATTATAGTTAATCTCATATTGTTCTGTTTTGAAACTCTGATTGATTGATTGATGATTGATTGATTGATTTTGCTGTACCGGGATTGAACTGAGGACCCTGAGCTTTCCAGGCAAGCACTTATCCTACTGAGCTATTTCCCTAGCACTGTTATGTTTATTATGTTCTCTTCAAAATAATAAAACTAAGAACACAACTTCCACACAACTCAATTATACTATTCCTTGGCATAAACCTTAAAGAATTAAAATTAATATACTCTAGATATTGCTCAATATCCACAATTTTCACAATATAATTAAAATTAATTGAGACATTGAACCTATGATAGAAGTCTAGCTCAGTAATAAAATACTTGCCTTGCATATGACAGGCCTTAGGTTCAATCTCCAGGATAAAAATAAAATATATATACCCTGCCTAGATGCCAATTGTCTGTTGAATATATTAATGCATTATATATCTATTAATAAGTCATATATATTTATTAGAAAATTATAGGCCACAAACAAGGCTAGAATCATGTTGTTTACAGAAAAATAGGTGAAATTGAAGATCATATGCCCATTTCACATGCATGCTTTACCTAACATGGAATTTAAAACATGACAGGAAATTACAATGGAGATTTATTTCATTACAGGAAGTAAATGAAGGGAGGCAGGAGATTGTAATGAAGACAATATGGTAGAAATGAAAAGGAGTTACTAACTAAGTCACTAAGATACAATGATTTTGTCATGAATGTACTAAGGTAGCTGTGTACCTGGTACACTGCACTATATGAAATCCTAGATTACCAAATACTATATTAGGCCATTGTCAATTTTTTTTTCAAAAGTAAGATAATGTGTAGAATTTGTCCATGGATACAGCTCAGTGACATAATTATTAATATATAGAAATAATAGACCTTTGAGAATTGTATTCATTATTTAATCTCTCTGGGAATGAGATGGTGAGTATATTTTTCTTTTGGTTTAAGAATTTTTTTATTTGTGCTACTATGAAGTATTTCTCAGAAGATAAAATTAAAAATTATGTGAGGCAATAGACACATTGTATTCCTTGACTGAAGTAATTATTGACAATATAGGGCTTTCTCAAAATATGATGCTATACAACTTAAATATCTACAATGTTGTCAAGTACACTCAGTAAGGACATTTAAAATTATTATGACTTTCCGAGTAATTATACTGATAACCTTTATGAAATGGCTATACATTTCTTTCCCAATGCTATTGTCTAAAATTCAGTATTTTCTATTATTTATTCACATATGGTTATTTTCTTTTGACTACTATATAGTTCTATGTTCATCCTTCTACTCTATTGAATAGAATTCTATTGAAATTTATTATACACAGTATGTGTGGATGTTTTGCTTTATTCCTACTCTTACTATCTTATATTTGTACTGGGGCATGTAGAATACTAATGTTTAATGCAGTTATTGACATGGTTGTCTATAAGTGTAATCCTACTTTGTGTTTTATACTTGTCCCTACCTTTCTCTGGAGGATTTTAGTTTGTTTATTTTAAAACACATTTCTAAGGATGGTGAGAGCTCAGCAGTCTAAAGCTCATTCTTAGGCAATCAAAGCCAAGTGCACAGGTATCCTGCTTCTATCCCTGGCACCACATGCCATGCCAGCCAGTACCGAGGGCAGGCTGAGCCAGCCACAAAAAATAAATAAGCATAAATTACAAAATACAAATAAAACACTTTTCTCTGCTCACATCACATTGTTCAATTCTTTTAATAGTAATTTTAGTGCTGGTCAAATAGTTCAGCAGATTAAAGCACATGCAAGCAGGCACAGGGGCCAGAGATTTGATCCCTGGGCCTGCAGTGCTGTCCCTGTCCTGGGGGTATGTTGAGACATGATTGAGACTGGGCATGGTCACGTGTGCTTGTAATCCCACTACTTGGGAGGCAGTAAACAGGAGAATCACTACAAGTTTGATCTAGTAGTGAGACACTAAACACCCTTAAGATACTTCCCTAAAATACACACACACACACAAACAACAATTTTAGTTTACAGAAAAGTAGAGAATTTATGGTCAAATCATGGACCCCACAAATGTTCTACCTTGAACTCTCCCAAAATGCTCCAGTATAATTGTTTGTTTATTTTTTTGTTTTAAATTGTATATATTTCATACAGGGCCTCAACATGTAGCTCAGACTCACAGTGATCCTCCTGTTTTCAGCCTCCCCAGTGCTGGGATTACAGGTATGTATCACCATGCCTTTAATCTACAAATGCTATATTTCTTACAACGGACAATAACACAGTACAACAGTACCACCATTGATATTGTAAATAGAACCACAAGTGTGTGCACAGGCATGCACACACAAATATGGACATAGTCACAAAAAGCATATAGTAAAAATTGTGATCACTTCTCCTCGTTATATCGATCTAATATAGTTTGCAAGAGCATGATGAATGGTATGTAGGACCTTGAGACCAGAGGAGGCTAAAACCACTAAATGAACCTCTGCGTCCTCTCACACTTTCAAAACAAATCAGTAAAATATAAAGAAAACACTTTATTTTTATAGGCTTGTAAAAGTGTTACCTGAATGACTAGTACATGGTACATTTTTGCATGAGAAAAAACTTCTATTCAATTCTTTTGTGTACCAATTGGAAACAGGTAGAGTAAGTACACATTAAACTAGGAAAGCCGTTTTAAGTACTTATCCCGTATCCTCACAAGGAGGTAAGAACATAAACATTATTCCTAAGAGAATTGCACATGCTAAGGGGAAAGTGAGCAACCTGATATGAAGAAAAATGGAAAACACTAAATTGTGTTCTCATGGCACCTACAAGAGACCAAAAAAAAAAAAAAAAAAAAAAATAGCCACCCAAAATGTTGATAGAAATACGTAAAACTTAACAGCCAGAAATAATTAAGAAACAAGCTTTACAAAATCTTGTGTGATGCAGCGCCTAATTTTTATTCCTTTATCACCTATACACTGAAGAAAATTAATCCTGGGCACAGCGGCTATTTTGTCATATTAGGTCACCAGGAAGCTGAGGGGCTGCTTGTTTGACCCCATGTCAAACCTGTCTTCTAAATCCATGTTCTTTTCTAAACTTTATTGACTCTCTGGACCATTTAACTCTAGAGCAAATTTTTAGTTTATATTTTGGTTAACATAGAGGTAGGAGAAATGGTCTTTAGTCTTATTTAAAATATGTATAGAGGTAGTATACACAAATATCAAAATTTCTGATGGCTTTGTTGTAACTTTTCTGAAGGTGGTCATGCAAATATAAAGCTTGGTCTAGTTTTGTGAATTCTCAAAAAGCATGCCAGAAAGACTTGATATAATTTTATACTTTGTGTGATTCATCCTTCAAAATAGTTGTTCACAAATGGACTGTGTGTGGTGGGTTCAGCATAGAATAAGCTCTGCAATGTTCTCTCAGTTACATAGTTCATTCTCACTGATATAATATGTGCTAAGGGCTGTGCAATGAACTTAAGAAAATAATGCTAAAATCACAAAATAATGCTAAAAGTGCAGGATCTTTTGTGGTTGCTATCCTCACTATGTTCAGCCTGCAGGCCATGAGTCACACATACGTGCTTTGCAAACTGTACATAGGCCAGCAAGACAGCTCAGTGGACTAAAATGTTCGCTTATGTGACCTTAAGCTAGTGCACAGACCAGGGTTAGATTCCTGGCAGCACAAACTCTACCAATCCCACCTCCAGGGTGGGCTGAGCTGGCCACTGAGTCTGTTTTTGGATGGTGGAGTACTCCTGTTGTCACAATGCTGGAGAGGGTAAAAACAGAAGAATCAGTATGAGTCTGAGCTGCTTTTAGTGTAAACATCAAAGATATTCCAAAAACTAAAACATTCTGTGTGCAACACATAGCCAAGCACTTGCCTTTCAATAAGAGCACCACCTGGGCCTGTGACATCCATCTCTTTGGCATGCAGTTCTCCTTGTATCCATATTTATTCTAGAGGTATATATCTAAGCAATTACTGGGTAATTTTTTCTCAGCGAGGTCTTCTCTCTGTCTTGCCCCTTGTCTAAGAAGGATTCTACGATGTATTTGCTGTATCCATATCACAGCCTTAGAAAATAAGCAGGCAGGTCTTCAGAGCTCTCAGCTCCATCTCACAGCTATTCAAGTGAAGGCCCCACAACAAGCCCAACAGCTCTCATGAGCAAAGTTTTCACACAACAGAGTTCTCACCAAAAATTCTATTCCTCTATGGAAAACAGCAACAAAGCCTCTGTTTTAAGACCTTTGCTGCCTCCATAGGTTGGAGTAAGCCATTTGAGTATCTCAAGCGTTTTGAGTAGGATCTTTCTTTGGAAGGGGCGTGGTCTACAGGATATTCAGGGTCTCACTGCTACATCACAGTAGTGATTCACCTGTTTACAGCCACTGAAGAGCTGAGATTACAGATGTGCTCTACCACTCCCAGTCTCAATCACTGTCTCAGCAGTCCCCTTGGGTGCACCAGCAAGCCAAGCCTGGGGATTGAGCCCTGGCCCCTGCCATGCTTGGCGGAGCTTTAATATGCTGAGCTATTTAGCCAGTCCTTCAGAAAGATTGAAACCACTTTTTTGCTATTAATTAACAAACCAATATATAGTATCTACTAAGTACCAGGTGCTGAAGGACCAAAAGTAAGGATGGTGGGCATCACCCACACCTCCACACAACTGTAGTAACAAGACGTTGATGTTATCCTATGATATTTCAACCAGATTAATTAAATTAGCCTGAATCTGAGTAGTAAATTGACATAAATGAAAATTGTTCAAGGGTAATAGCATTCATGTTTCTTATATGAAATATTTTCCTGAGTGTTGTCATATTTTAACTTCACACAGCCACTGTGAAATTGGAAACAACCTGGCAACTTGTTCAGGGACAAAAAAACAAAAAAAAAAACTTAACCAGACCTGCCATATTTGATGATTTGCCTCCAGAGCTGGAAGATTTAGTACAAACTCTAACATAGAAGTTGTACCAGATGCTATCAGATATTTTAAATCTCACTAGATACAAACAATGTCATGTAGTATCACAGAAATGGAGCATATCTTCCAATGCACAAACCATAATGGTCAATGTTACCGTTTTTTTTTCACAGACCACAATGACCCTCAAGTCACACAGTTCTCACCTTTGAATTCATCTTCCAGGAAAGTTATGGTATGACTTTGTGCGCTGGCTAAAACAAAATATGGAAAGGGAAATAGCCATTACAGTGTAAGGAAACAACTGCATTTATAGTACTCCCAGTGCCTAATTATCAGGAAAAATTCAAACAACCATTAGAAACAAAAAAATATGACCCATTCACCAAAAAAAGGACTATTTATATAAAATGTTTTGGAAATTCTGGGAACTAGATAGAGTAAGCAATGATTTTACATCCACTATTTTTCAAATACTCAAAAAGCAAAAAGAAAGTGACAAATAACCTAAAGGAAATCTAGACAACATAAAATATTATAAATATTCATAAAAATACAATATTTTGTTTTTGGTGTTTAAAGTTATAATGGCTGAAATGAAAACTTCACTAGCAGGAAGCTACTGCAGATTAGACCAAGCAGAGGAAAGAACCAGTGAAATTAAATGATAGAATGAAATGCCTCAGTGTGAGAAACAGAAAAAAAGATACAAAGAAATGAACAAAACCTTAGCATGCTATAGGAAATTTTCAAAAAACATACATAAAGGAATTTCAGGATAAAGAAGAAATGATCAAGTATATTTCAAATAAACAATGGCACCAAGCTTCCTAAATATAATGAACTAGAAGAATATATAAACTTCATATGATGAAAATGTCTAAAGAGATTAAACCCCAAATTATTCTCATTACAAAAAAATATTGAAAGACAATGAGAAAAAATCTTCTAAATACCAAAAGAGAAGTCACTTATCCTAAGTAAATGAATTTCAATAACATTAACAGTTGACTATTGTTGGGGCCTGGAAGATAGCTCAGTGGAATTCGTGCTTGCTTGAAAATGGCAAGATTCTGAGTTCGATCCCTGGAACCATAAAACAAAAAACAAAACAAACAAATAAACAACTTGGTCATTGTTTCTTTAATTCTTTTCTCCTTTCCCTCGGTTGTTCGTTTTCTTTGAACAGATTATTTACATTTTACAGTATCTATTATACCCTTCATATTTTATGGATACTTTCAGGAGTTTATACTAATAAGACAAGGGGCCAGGGAGATAGCTCTGCACAATAAGCGCTTGCATGGCAAGTGGAATGGCCTGAGTTCAGTTCCGCCAAAAAAGAAAAGACAATATGATATCTACACATGCTGGTCTGATTCATTTGACTTCCAAGTATAGCCTCTAGTTGCATCCATTTACCAATAAAAGCTTTCAGTTTATCTTTCTGCATATCTTAGTAATACTTTGTTGTACAAAACTACATCCTTTTCATTGATTCCTCAGGTGATGTGTATTTCAGGTATTTCCAAGATTTATGTATTACAAATTGTACAGGAATAAATAAGGATACACTTCACAGGATATCTAGGATAGTAATACTACTAATTTCAATGTGTCAAAAGAAAAGAAGAGTTAATACTCAGATTCTTTTTTGTCCTTTTTTATTTTTGACCAAATTTTCATGCTTTTAACTGGTAATCTGAACAACTAATTTACAGGTAATACTAATATGGAACAATCATTGAAATTCTATCATTTTATTTAGTGAAATTCTATATCATTTCTAATAGTTTCCTATGATTTTATTATCTTTAAAACATTTTTTTTTTCTGTATTTTAGGGAAAGGATCTATAGGCTGTTCAGGCTTTTACTACTAGATCAGACTAATAGTGATTCTCTTGTTTTAAAGCCTCCAAAGTGCTAGAATTACATATGTATACCACAAAGCCCAGTCTCAATCTCCATCTCAGTGCTTGTCTCAAATTAAAAAAAAAGTAGGGTGAGGAACTGGGGTGTAACCAAGTCCAAAGTCCTTGAGTTCAATCGCTACAGCCACTAGGGAAAACAATGAACAGAAATCATCCTAGATACTTCTAAGACCTGTGAGCCTATGAGATGTGCTAAGGCAGTACTGAGAGAATTGAGTAGCCAAAACTACCTGACACGGAATCAAGTTGTCCAATGTCAGAAATAAATGCTTCATTAATACTAAGCATTTTAAGTGTCAGTCATTTAGAAGTGCAATTAAAAGACACATTGAATGAGGAGGCCAAATCCTGGAAAACATAACCCCCTCACCTGAGGAATGGATGAAAAGATGTATGTTTATACAATGGAGTATTACTCAGCTATATAGAATAATAAAGTTGAAACCTTCATATATAAATGGATGCAACTTGAAGAAATACTCATAAGTGAAGTAAACCAGACCAACATGTGTAACTATCATATTGTCTCCTGAGTGTAAGAACTCAAAAGAACCACTAGAAATTGAAAGGTGTAGCATAGTTAATTAGAAAGTGAGAATTTAAAGTTTAAATAATGAAGAGAGAGAAAGGAGAAAAGTTAGGAAATATGGCAGGGGCAAAACCGTACATTTACTTAAAAAAAGATGGTTAAGGCAATGGTCTTAAGAATCTCTGTCAAGCTTTTGAAAATAAAAGATATATAGTTATTTTCTCTTAATTCAATGAGATGAAAAATTTGTACTAATGGTGTTTCACAGGATATCATGTGTAACTTGTACTATGAATACTACAAAGACAACAATATGCAACATATTAATTATTGTAACTGTCCTACTAACCTATTTTGAAACTGTGTCATTGCTATTTATTTCTCAATAAAATTAATTAAAAAGAAGTTAATGGGTAGAATTCTCACCCTGAATAACTCTATATGCCAATAACTATAAACTAGGCATACACCGAGGATAGCAATGTGTAATACTAAAGCCGTACTTGAAATACCAGTAATTTTGGTCATCTAAATGCATCCTGCTGCTAATGTCATACCAATTATTTCTATAACCACTTTAGAGTAATTAAAAAAATAAAACACAATGAAAGACTGGCCAAATGGTAAACAGATTAAAGCACCTGCAGGCAGGCACAGGGCCAGGGGTTCACTCCCTGGGCCTACCATTCTGACCTTGCCCCTGGAGCACCCTGAGATGGCAATTGAGACTGGGCATGGTGGCACCTGCCTGTAATCCCAGCACTTGTGAGACTGTAAAATGTAATATCACTATGAGTTTGATCTACACAGTGAGACTGTGAACATCCCTCAGACCCTTCCCTAAATAAAGAAAAAATAAAAATGAAAATGTAATGACAAAAAACATGAGACAAGAAAGAAAAGCCATGAAATTATCCTGATACAGTGTTGTATATGGTTTGATTACTAAATTTCTATATAAATTTTTTTCACATTCTGTAGGGACTTAAAATTTGGACTATCCATGATTTCTGGTAAATAGCAATTCTATATTATATATAAGGAACCATATATTCAGACAGATAGTGATGTTAATCTCAACTTCTTCTAATAAAGGGTAACAATATCATTAAGGTTTTCTTCTGAATGTTCAATAACAGGGCTGGCGGTATAGCTCAGAGGACTAAGCACTTGCTTAGATAAGCTCATTGGCCAGGGTTCGATCCCTGCTTCCGCTTTTTTTTTTTTTTTTTTTTTTTTTTTTTTTTTTTTTTTTTTTTTTTTTTTTTTTTTTTTTTTTTTTTTTTTTTGTCTTTTTGAGACAGGGTCTCGCTATGCAGTTCAGGCTGGTTTTAAGCTCACTTTGTAGCTCAGGCTGGTCTCGAACTCACAACAATCCTTCTGCCTCAGTCTCCCAAGTGCTGGGATTACAAGCATGCGCCACCACGTCCGGCTATCGATCCCTGCTTCCGCTTGCTGCACCAGCCCCGCCTTCAGGTGCGCTGAGCGGGCGATGGAGTCCGGGTGTGGTGGCGCGCGCCTGAAATCCCAGCACTAGGAAGGCAGAAAGCAGGAGGATCGCTAGTGAATGTGGGCTGCATAGTGAGACCCTATGTACAAAAAAAAAAAAAAAGAAAGAAAGAAAGAAATGAATATTCAGA
>PVKA01048475.1:0-13756 GCA_004027165.1 Ctenomys sociabilis
TGTCATTTTGATCATTCTTGGTTTGAAGTTGAGACTGTGTGAGAACAGATTTGGTAGTCTTGCTTTTTTCTGAGGTGCTGGGGCATGTAGTATTGTTTTCCATACTTTGATTTTAAACCTATGAATGTCTTTTTGAGTTAAGTGTGTTTGTTGTATGCAGCATATTGCTGGATTTTGTTTCCTAATCCACTGTGCCAGTGTATTTCTCTTAATTGGTGTATTGAGTCTATTTACATTGATGATTATAATTGAAATGTCTTCATTTATGCTTGTCATGATATTTACCTGCTGTTGTTTACTCCTTTTTATCATGTGTTTGTTTGGGCTGTTCAGGGGGTTCCTTCCCTTCTCATTCATGGAGTTCTGGTCACTGTGATCTCTCTCTAGAACATGTTTCAGCAGCCTGTGTAGGGATGGCTTTGTCATCGTGAAATTTTTTGGCTTTTCTTTGTCACTGAAGAATTTCACTTCTCCTTCAACCTTGAAAAAAAAATTTTGCAGGGTTTAGTAATCTGGGCTGCAATTTGTTTTGTATAGAGGACTTAAGTACTCTGCTCCACGATCTCATTGCCTTTCTGTCTTGTGAGGAGAAGTCATCTGTGATTCTGATGGGTTTTCCTTTGAATGTGATGTGCTTCTTTTCTCTAGTGGCTTTCAGTGTATTATTCTTGTGTTTTATTTCTGGGATCTTGACTATTATATGTCTTGGTGTGTTTAGTTGGGTTGAAGTTATTTGGTGTCCTGTATGCTTCGGTTAGCTAAATCTTGAATTGTTTCCTCATATGTGGGAAGTTTTCGGCTATTACCTCTGCCAATATTGTTTTCATATCGTTTGTATTGACTCCTTCATTCTCATTGATACCAATTAATCTCACATTGTTCATCTTGGCATCGTCTTGCATGTGATGGATTATTTTTTCCTGCATCCTTGTTTTTAAGAGATCCTTTCTCACCTTTTCACTAGCTAGGACAGTGTCTTCAAGATCTGAAACTGTCCTTGCTTTCACTCAAATGGTTTTATAGACTCGTGATTGAGATTTTAAGTTGTTGTATATCTCTTTGACTCTGCTTCATGTCATGTAATTCCTTTCTGTATTGCTCATTCCAGGAATCCGTCATATTTCTGATCTCCTCTATTTTTTTTTTCAGTGTCTTCTTTAGAGGTGACTATTAACTCTTACTGCAGAGTTTCTTCCAAATTAGATTTCTTCTATATATTTTTGGAATCGATTCTCTACTTCAGATGCTATGATTTCAAAGAATTCTTTTTTTATTTCAGAAATTATTTTTGCTTGAGCTCCTCTTTACCTTTCTGCTGTTGTTTATTTTCTTGTGATGCTGTTAATTCATATTTTCAGCTGTTATAGTGTTCTTTGTACTTGTTCTGGGTGAGCATTGGGTTTCCCCCATACATTTCTGGATTTAATTCACTACTTCAGATGCTACGGATTCAAAAATTTCTTTTTTTTATTTCCAGCTTTAATTCTGGTCTGAGTTCCTCTATACCTTTCTGCTGTTGTTTCTTTACTTCCACCTCTGTTAATGCATACATTTCAGCTGACCTAGTGTCCTCTGCACTTATTGGTGGATCTGAGGCCTGAGATTTCCTTTTGCTCCTTGACTTTGTCATTTTGCATTGCAGTGACCTCTGACCTTTGGTGTAGAGCCTTGGTGCAGTTATGACCTGAGCATGTTATGAGATTCAGGTGCCAGTCTATTAATTTTGAGTTTATTCAGTTATGTCTGGCCTGAATCTAGCTGTTGTGTTCAATTCCTTTTTCCTGCAGCTCTTCTGGTACAGCTGTTAGCCTGTGCTTCCCTTCTGTTTTGTCACTGGTCCAGGGATCACTGTTGAGCGCAGAAGCTCTCCCACACACTCACCAGCCTGGGCCAGAGTGGTTCATTAGGCGGGACATTCAGGAAAATTCCCACTCCTCGGGTGGGCTTCGAGGCAGGTGCTCAGGAGACTTGCCGGGCTAGTTGGTCTGCAGGGTCTCAGGCCAATTGCTTGCTCACTAGGAGGTCTTGGGGCCTGGGGCTCCTGATGATGCTGAGTGTGGAGGAGGAAGCCAAAGGCTCTCCCACACACTCACAGAGCCTGATTCGCATGGATCAGGTGGAGGGGCATTAGGAAAAATTCTCATTTGCTTTGTGGACTTAGGGGCAGGTGCTCGGGGGAGTTGCAGGGCAAGTCGTTCTGGGCTGTCTCAGAAGATACCTTTAAGTTCTTCCTCAGTGTCACATATATTTATCACTTTTAGAATGTAGGCTCTTTGTGCTATGATATTGATGATGCTTTTTCATAATTTACATCATAGAAGACCTCAAAATAAGGTAGTATTATTTTCATATATTAAAATAAAGAACAGAGTAAAACACATTTATGTTATTGTATCTCTATTGTAGTGATGGATATGGTAAAATAAACAAAGAATACCTAGCCTTTGTACTTACCTAAACGTCTTTGTGTCATACATGGTTAAATTAATTGATAACCACATTAATGGATATAATACTTTCTTTGGCTTCATGAACTACTGTGAGTTGAGATAATTATTCCATCTATATTTCCACTGATACCTGCTTGCATTGCTCATAAAGTGTTATTGAATTTTTTTCCAGTTGTTTGACTTATCATTTTATTGTAGACTCACAGAAAAGAGGAGCTATTTTATATCGTATTCACTTCCTAACAAGCGTCCCTTAAGCTTTTTTTAGTCCTTTATACTAAAGAATATGATTAAGATGATGGTTTATTGTTATTTTCAGAATGAAATAATTAAAATAGTGTTAGCTCAGCATGTAGATTCTAGTTGGTAAACAAATAACAACAAAAAGGAAAATGTTAGTATTGCAGAGTCAGATTTTTCTTCCTTAAGTACCTTAAACAATATGAGAATTGGCTTGATATAAACTTCAGAAGCCTGGTGGACTCTGTTTTTCAATGGAGTCTTTAAGTTCTGTAGAAGCTACATATTTAGAATTAGGGCCAATTAGTAGAACAAAGTTACATTTTCCTCTCCAAATGATTATTGTAGAGTTTTTATACTTTATAGATTTGTTAGATAATTGGCAATTCTTCTTGCCATTCTCATCTTAAGGGAAAAAGATTCCTTACACCACAGATTATTATTAAAATGTGTGCTGCGAAATTCTTCCAATTGTCTGAGTTTTTCTTTACATCGTTCATGATTTTCTGACCATTTGCCATATGGGGGATGAAAAGCATTCAGGAAATAACTGTTCAGATTTCTGGATTTATCTGTAGCTACGGAGAGCCCGTTGTCACTGGCAAAAAGAATGAACCATACATTCTTGGTCACATAATATGTGTAATATAATATTTTGAGTAAAAATATCACCTTAATTCTTAAATGTGAAATACATTACCTTATTATTTTTTGTCTTTTGGCGACATGAAAACTTGGAGTAAATATGTATTATACAAGAATCATATTTCTAGAAAGTAAAGATCCAAAGGGCAAATAGGGCTAGGAAGACAGTTTAGTGTCAGAAACACCTGCATAGCAAGTACAAGGTCCTGAGTTCAATTCCTAGTATCAAAAAAGAAAGGCATGGGAGATAAGGAACACAGTTACTATGTTTAATAGAATATTATTAATATTCTATTAATATGAATATTATTCATATATCACAGCAATTTATGGTCTTTTAGAAGCTGATACACTTAAATCTTTTGACTTATTTGTAACTTTATTGAAACCTAATTAATGTTGGAACATCTACACAGTTTGAGATATGAAATTTGACAAGTTTTGAAATGTACATATTCCCACCTCACCATCTGAAGTATAAAGATAATAGACATAGATTTGTACTTCATCTTCCAAAATTTTCTCCACTGTGTAACTCTACATAAAATACAAAAGTCTGTTGGCTTTGTGACACTATTCACTCTCCAGAACTTCATATTATTGAAATCATGGGGTATTTAATACATTTGTCTGATTTCTGTTATCCTATATAATTATTTTGATATTCACCAGTGCTGTATATATCAATGGTTCATTCAATTTTGTGGCTAATGCTTTTTTTTTTTTTTTTTTTTTTTTTTTTCGGAACCAGGTATTGAACTCAGACCCTTCCTCTTGCCAGGGAAGAGCTCATTCTACAGAGACATCTCCCGTGGCCCTTGTGGCTAATTACGAATTAGTAGAATGTACAGTGATTTCACATTTTGAGCTATTACAAATAAAACAACTGAGAATATTTGTGAACAAGTACTTTAATAGATCCATCTTTTAATTTTTTTTTACTCATTTTTAGATTTATTTAATTTGTAAAGGGTCTCACTATGCAGTTCGAACTCATAGTGATTTTCTTGTCTCAGCCTGCCCAGTGCTGAGATTACAGGCATATGCTGCCATGCTTGGTCTGGATGGCCAGCAAGGTACTCCCAGGGTCCTGGATCTGGCAAAGCATGTGGTACTGAGGATTGAATTTGGGTCCTTGCGCTTCTCAGGCAGACATTTAGACTGCTGAGCTATCTCCTTAGAGTCTAGTAGATTTATCTTTTGTTTCTCTCAGGTAAGTATCTCAGAGTGGAATGCCTGGGTGAAATAGTAAAGGTAGATTTAACTTTAAATAAACTTGCAAATTGTTTCCAAACATTTCCTTCACCAATGTACACTATGAGTTCTAGTTGTTTTTTAAATAACTATGTAGAAATAGTTCATTGTGGCTTCTATTTATACTTCCATGAACATCAGTGATATAATTTTTTTCATATATGTGGTTGTTTCTTAGTCTCACTACACAGCTCGAGGTCATGGTAATTTTCCTGCTTTCTGCCTCCTCATGCCAGTGTTATGGGCATGTGCCACTGTGACACAGGACTCTGACCAGCTCCGCTTCCTGTCAGAGGACTGGTGTGTCATGTGGTGCCATGGATCAAATCATGGTCTCTGTGCTTGCCTAACATTTTCTAAGCAGGTGCTTCACTCCCCTGAGCTATTGCACTGGCCTCAATAGTATTTTTTTTTTTTTTACGTACCTGCAATTTATGAAGTTTTCTTTCTCTGTGTAGCATCTTTTAAAATTTTCTAGTAGTGTTTGTGAAGAAGAAACATTCAATTTAATGAAGCCCATTTTTTGTATAACATTTTTATGTATTTGTTTCATGTGTTGCCTTTGGAGTAGAAATATTTTTTCCCTATGAAGGTTACGAGCACTTTTCTTAAAAGTTTAAAATTTTAAGTTTTATATTTACATCTGTAAACCACTTCAAATTAATTTTCATTTGGGGCTGTGGTTCACTTTTGCATGTAAATAAAATTTTAGTCTATTCTGTTGTTTTTAATCTTATGACAATACCATTATTTTTTTGTGATAGTACATAAAATCAAGTGGCTTAAGTATGATAACTTTGCTTTATTTTTGTTAGCATCTTTTATTTTACCTGGGACCTCTCAAGTTCCATATGAACTCCAGAATGACACTGTCAAATCACCCTCAATGCACAATAAGTTTCCTGAAACAAACTGGTTGTTTCTGTTTTAAAAGTAGCTTTACTTTTTTTGCCTTTTTTATTTTATTTTTGTTTTATTGAAGTACAAATATTGATGAGACAGTTTTAAGATACCTTGACAAGATGGATTTGATGAATTAATACATTGAAAATTGTTTTCATAATGTTTTGGTGTCATAAAAGTTGCATACATGATGGCATACTTACAGACATTATTGTACCGTATGTCTCTCATCAGTAAATTAAAAGACTGTAGCTGTTTGCATATCTTATTTTTTATACCTGAATTACATCAAAGATTCAATAATTAATACTTTCTACCTTGTTATTTTCCTAGTGGTTGTCCATAGTACTAGAAGCCAACATAATATCCTGTCCAACCACCATTAGTGCAAATCTTGCTACATTTTTAGTTGGCATATAATACTTATACATTTTATGGGGTGGGTTTTAATGACTTTTCTGCTTATTGTGTGGCAATTCTTTATTAGATGGTAAAAAAATGATGTGTATATGATTCTCTGGGGTTATCATAGGAGTAGAGTGCAAGCAAAATCTTAGGCTCTTAAGTACTACACATTAAATATTTTTCTTTTTGCCAAAAGTTTGTAATCCACTTTGTTGGGTATGGTAACGGCAATAATCCTATACATATGATGCCAAATTCTTGTTTTTCCCATAATTTTATTGAAAAACAAATAGCAATGAGATAGTCTCAAATCAAAGTAGTAGGATAGTTTCAATAACTAATACGTTGCATATTGTTTTCTTAGTGGTTATTTCTTGTACGAGATTCAGACATGATATTCTATTTACAAACACCATTAGAAGAGATCCCTCTATCCACTGAATTAAGACAATGTAGCTGTATATCTATCTTAACTATTTTAAATATACAGAAACAGAATGATCATTTAATTGTATCCCCTTTTTGTTTAGTTTTGTCATTTCAATATTATAGGTGTGTGAATTCAGCAAAATATTCCCAAATAGTCTAGTAGTCCATAATAGTATTGGGATTTCCATATTCTGGAAATGTCAGAAGTTGTTGACTTGAGTCTTTTACAGCTCAGGAAAATAATATGGCCTTACTTCTTGTACTTCATTTTTATACTTTTTTTGCTGGATGGTTAAATCCAAGATAAAGAAAGACCTATGTGATAAGAATTATGTCTTTTATATCTGATTAAGGTCAGTCAAATCCCCTCAGGATTTATCCTTATACCCAGTACCACAGTTTGTAGATCCTTTGTCAGTGTCAGCCATGTGGATGCGTCAGTGCCATTGCATCATCAATTTGCTATCCATGAAAGCTCGAGAGAATGTTTTCTCTCTATGTGACTCTCATTAGGAGCACTCTACATCATCGATCACTTTCCTCTTTGACCCTATAATCTCCTTGATCAGAAAATTTGGGACACAACTAAGTTGCATGATGTTAAAGTACAGGTTCTCATATGTCCTGAGTCTTAATTGACCTCAAAAGGTTAGGGCTGAAATGTTGGCTGTGCTTGTGGCCCTCCTTTTTTTCAAGTTTTTGGTCTGCAAACTTAGGTTGTTATTCCTTATAGTACCAAATTCTGTCTTGGTTCCTTTTCACTTGTTGCTGGGCCAAAATACCAACAACCACAATGAAGGATGGAAATGTTTATTTAACTCATAGTTAGTGGAGGTTTTAGTCCATACTCTCCCAGTTCTAAGGAAAAAGGGCACAGTTTATGGTGGCAGAAAAAAACAAGAGCAGAGGAGGAGCAATAGCTGTGGCATCCATCAAGCTTCTTTCTTTCCTTCCATGCTGCATGCAAAGACTGGCACACCACCTCGAAGACTGGAGCTCCTCCCAAGTGGCACAGCTGCAAAGTGGCACAAGGAGGACTATGATTTCTGCAAGGAAATGGGGTACAGAAACCTTCCTCAACTCCTTTTCATACCTTTTTTGTGCTTAGTCACTCTGAGATGGTTCCTCCCCACACTAGGGTGGGCCCCCCATGTCCCAGAGCATTAAATTGATGAGCAGATCCATCCAAACTTCTGCATCTAGCCAAGCTTCAAGTTGACAGAATGTATCAGCCACCACATTAATAAATACCTACAAAATATGTACATATTTATTAATGATTATGACAGCCTGAATGAATGCTGATACACACGTATAAGCACAACAATATGAGTCTCCAGTGCATCAATAAATACCTTAAAATATCTCTGAGTGCTAATTTTAATGTTATTTCCTTATAGTCTTTATCTAAATATCTTTTATTCATTTACCATTTGTATTTCTTCAGTGAATGACCTTTATGTCTCCTGTAGTCACTTTTGCATTTCCTTATTTCAATTTTTCTTTAGACACATAAATTTACCTCTTTTTCATGTTTCATCTAAACTTGCTTCTTTAACTTTTAATTTCAGTGTAACTATACTTATTAAAGAGTTACATATGCAGTACAAAGAGTTCTCCTACACATGGCTTTTATTGAGTTTTCACTAATATTAACGTTATAACAAACCATGGTGAAACTATCAGAACTAGGGAAACAGCCAAGTGTGGAATCACACAGGTATGATTGCGACAGTCTAGGAGATTAAGAAAAGAGAGTCACAGTTTGTAGGTCCATCCCAAACTCAGTGACTTGGAAAGACTTCATCTCAAGATACAAAGTTAAAAAAAAAAAGGGCTAAAAATGTAACAGTGATCAGGTACTGGGTTCAGGCCCCAGTAACACAAAATAAGACAAGATCTAGATGTAGAAAAACGTTCTTCTGTTGTGCCGATGTTTTATTCTGTTGATTCTTTCCTTGGTTATTGTATGCAGAAACTTTCTAATATGATATATTCACATTTCCTGCTATAACTTGAAATCCTATTGAAAAAGGTATTGTCCAGTGGACAGGCCCATGTTGGAACTGGTACTGGACTTTCAGAAGATAGGTGCGGTATGGGACCCTTTGGCAGAACTCCCTGCAAAGAGGTTATGAGTTAGAGGAAGTAAGCTAAACCAGGAGTAGCACATATAGCAAGTAGGACAAAGTGCATTCACTTCCATGAGCTGAAGCAGGAAGAAGGTGACAATAATAAGAAGACCAAGAAAGGCCCAGCTGGATGAGTTTGAGGTTGGCAAATCTGGACCCAATGAGCTGAGGCATACTGCTAGACCCACAGAGAGGTGGCAATGGGTAACTTGGGGTGAACTATACTGCCTGGAAGACTCCAGGTAAATCAAGGGGAGGTGACCAGATGGAATTTAGGGGAACAAATTTCAATACAAATTCCCAAATTAAGATCTACTTAGCTATACAATAATAATGTTTTCTTTTATAGTCTAAAATACAAACCCACTAGTAACAAAAGTGTTTCAGTTGCTAAATTTCATTACCTATTAATAGTACTGCTAATTGTAGCACTGTAAATACAAAACCATATATGCCTTAACCAAATAATCTCACTTTGGTAATAATATCCAAAGTTGGTTGAGTAATAACTACACCAAATCTCTACATCAAAGTTCAGAGAACAGTGCCAAACAGAAACCAATATCACACTCTTAATCAATAGAGAGGGTAAAACCTTGGGACACCCACAAAACAAAAATCCTTTACACAGAAGAGATATCTAAAAAACCAGAATCTGTAGAGAGAGTCTTTGGTCACAGTGATATAGACAATTACTATCAAACTTGCAAAAAAAATGACAGAAATCAAAATAAAGGGTAGTTTCTAAAATATCAAATGAGAAAGAAAAGGAGTGAAATGTATTCTAAGCCAATGAAGAACAAATGCAAGAGATACTAGCATAAAAGACATAGCAAGTCACACACCTCAAATCGCGGAAATATTGTCTGAAGTAAAGAAACAATTGAGAAAGGTAAAGAGGAAATCAGATCAGAAATAATCTCACAAGTGAAAAAACAAATGAAAACTATACTGAAGGAATCCCTTAAGTATTTCTAAAGAAGACACTGACTTAAAAAAATAGAGAATAGAAAACTGATGGAATTCTTGAATAAGCAATACAGAAAAGAAATAAAATACATGAAGTAGATTCAAAGAGTTATTAAGACATTAAAATCTCAGGTGGCAAAACCATCTAAATGAAGGAGAAGATAGATTTCAGACTTCAATAAACACTGTTGCAGTTAGTGCAAAGGTTAGGAAAAATCTAAAACCAACTACAATCCAGAAAATAATAATTGAACAACTGCAAGATGATGTAAAGATGAATAACTTAAGATGAATAGGCATCCATGAAACAGAGGGAGTCACCATGAATAATATAAAAGTATATGGTCAGAAGGAATAGAAGAAAGCTTCCCAAATATGGAGAAAAAAATCTGACATTCAGTAACAGAGACATGTAGAATTTCAAATTACATCAACCCAATTCAAACCAATCCGAGGCATATAATGATCAAGATTCCAGAAATTCAGCACAAGAACAGCATATTAAAAGCTGCTAGAGAAAAGAAATAGATCACATTTAAAGGAGAGTCCATCACAATAATGGCAGATTTCTCTTCACAAGACATTAAGCCAAGAAAATCACGGAGCAAAGTATTTCAAGGCTTGCAAAAAGAAAAATCCAACACCAACTGATATACCCTGCAAAGCACTCTTTCAGGTTTAATGAAGAAGTGAAATATTTCCATGACAAAGAACAACTGAAGAAATTCATGATTACCAAACCAACTATACACAGACTACTAAAAGATATTCCAGGGAGGGATCAAAATGACCACAACTGCATGAATAATACTGGAAACAAACCACAAACAGGGCAAAAAATAATCACAGGAGAAAAATAGGTAACCAGAAGTAGGAAAGTAACCTGAAAAAACAGGTCAATACATATCAATTATAGCCATCAATGCAAATGGATTCAATTCGCCAATTCAAAGAAATAAAGCTGGAAGAGTGGATTAAGAAACAAAATTCAGTAATATTCTGTATACGAGAAACAATGTTACTTAACAAAGAATTTCATGGGTTGAAAATCACAGGATGGTAAACAATACTACATACCGCAGAACCTCTGCAATCACAGAGGTAATAATTCTGTTTGCAGACAATCTGAACTTCAAACAAAGATGAAATGAAATAAAGAAGGTCAGTACATATGGGTTAAGTAAAAAAGAAAGAGGAAGACATAACAGTCATAAATATGAGGGCACTAAATACAGGGGCACCCAAATATATAAGACAAAACCTAACAGATGTGTAAAATCTTCGTTTTATTTTTTTATTTTATTGAAGAACAAATAGCAATGAGACAGTTTCAAATCAAATTAGCAGGACAGATTCAATAATTAATATATTGCATATTGTTTTCATAGTGTTTTTTTGTTGTACAAGTTGCATTTTTGATATTCTAATTACAAACACCATTAGAGTAGATGTCTCTAATCAGTGAATTAAGAGAATGTAGCTATATAATTATTTTATTTTTTAAAGCTGAATTATAGTACAGTTTCAATAATTAACACTTTCTGCCTTGTTATCTTCTTAGTGGTTATCAATAGTACAAGAAGCTGACAGAATATCCTGTCCAAACACTATTAGTGCAAATCTTGCTTCTCATAGAATTATATTGAAGTACTGCATATTTATCCTAACTGTACTGTTTATACAAATACAGACTGCTTCTTCCTTTATATCCCATTTTTTTGTTTAGTCTTGTCAAAAATGGGCATTCCATTGTCATTCAATTATTATAGGTGCCTGAACTAATGAAACAATCAAACACAGTCCAGCAGTCCACAATAATAGTAGCCTATCTGAAGTTGTTGACTAGTCCCATTTACAGCTCCACTTAATATTACGGCTTTATTTTATATACGTCATTTTCATACTTTTCTGCTGGATGGTTAAGACTGAGATAAAACAAGACCTATATTACAAAAAATGTAGCTTTTGTACTTGATGAGGTCAGTCAAGTTCCCTCAGGGTTTATGCTGTACCTCACTCTGTAGATCCTTTTTCAGTGTCAGTGATGTGGATGAGTCACAGCCATTGCTTGACCAGTTTACTCTCTATGAGAGCCTGAGAGAAAGTTTTCTCTCCATGGGACTCTCCTTAGGCACACTGTAGATCATCTATCACATTCCTCGTGGCCCTATAATATCCTTGATCAGAAATGTTTGGGCACAACTGAGTTCCATGATGTTATAGTACAGGTTCTGCTATGTCCTGAGTCTTCACTGAACTTGAAAGGCTAGGGTCAAAATGTTGGTTGATCTTGTAGCCCATTCATTTCTCCAAATTTTGATCTGTGAACTTAGGTTGTTAACCATTCAGAAGAGAAGCTGATAAGTACCCTGCAACATATGCAATTCTGTTTAATCTAAGTTTCTGACTAAATTCTTTTTAGTTGCTGTTTTACATCTGTATTTCTTCTTTTGACTTCTTATACTAGGGAGACTAAGCAATATTTGCACATGTGTGTCTGGTCTATTATACTTATGATTATATCATCAAGTGGCATCAACTTCAATATAAGTACTTCAAGTTTATCATTCTTTTTAGCCGAGTAATATATCATTGTGTAGAAATACCACATCTTTTTCAACCATTCCTCATGTGACTGGCATCTTGGCTGTTTCCAAGATTTTGCTATCACACATTGTGCTGCTATAAACATAGGTACACATATATCACTATGATAAATGTTTTCACTTCCTCTGGGAAAATTCCCAGTAGGAAAATAGCCAGCTTGAATGAGATGTCCAGTCCTACTCTTTTGAGGAGTCTCCACACTGACCTCCCCAAAGGTTGTACCAGTCTATATTCCCACCAGCAGTGGAGAAGTGTTCCCTTTTCCCCAAAATCTCTCCAACATTTGTTGTTGGTTGATGTCCTTATGATAGCCATTCTTTCTGAAGTGAGATGGTATCTCAGTATTGTTTTTATTTACATTTCACTCATGGCAAGCAATGTGGAGCATTTTTTTCATATATTTATTCGCTTCTTTAATTTCATCCTCTGAGAAGTGTATTCATCTCAGATGCCCATTTCTGAACTGGGTCTTTAAATTTGAGGGTCCTGTTATATCTTAGTTCTTTATATATTAAAGACAGCAGACTTTTGTCTGATTGCATATTAGTTAGGATTTTTTCAAAATTTTTGGGTTGTCTTTTCACTTTGTTGACAATTTCTTTTGATGTAGAGAAACTCCTCAAGAAGAGTTGATCTCAACTGTTGATTATTTCAAGTGTTTCCCATGCAAATATATGTTTGTTCATGAACTCTTTACCTACCCCTATGTCTTCAAGAGTTCCTCCTACTTTCTCTTCCAGGAGATTGAGTGTTTCTGTTTTAATGTTTAGATCTTTAATCCACTTTGACTTTAGCTTAGTGCATGGTGATAGAACAGGGCCAAGTTTTAGTTTTCAGGCACGTAGTTGTCCAGCTTTCTAGCACCATTTGTTAAAGAGGCTATCTTTCTTCCAGTGAGTATGTTTGGCCCCTTTGTAGAAGATCAGGTGGCTGAGTGTATTCTCAGAGCCCTCGGTCTTCTAATTTATTCCACTGATGTTCAGGTCTTTTTGTTGCAAATACCATGTTGATTTTATCACAGTGGCTTTGTAGTATAATTTCAAGTCAGTAATTGTGATGCCTCCTGCCTTGTCTTTGTTGGCTAGTATTGTCATTGCCCTTCTAGGCCTTTTCTGGTTGCAAATAAATTTTAGGTATGATTTCTCTAGGTCTCGGAGGTATGTTGTTGGCAGTTTGATAGGAGTTGCATTAAAACTGTACAACAATTTTTGGAGTATGGCCATCTTCTTTATGTTGTTTCCTGCTATCAAGGAGCATGGAATACCCATCCATTTTCTGAAATCCTCTGTGATCTCTTTTCTTAGGGTGTTGTAATTTTCTGTGAAAAGATCTTTGACTTCCTCGGTTGAGTGAATTCCATGGTAAAAATGAAGTATACATCGTGAGCCCATAATATTAAGCTGAGCTGTAAATGGATATGGTCGACAATTTCTTTGAATAACTCCCTATGGTTGCAGAATGCTGGACTGTGTTGGATTGTGGTGTCGAGTTCAAGCACCTAAGGTAGTTGAATGTCAATGGATTGCCCACTTTTGACAGGTGTAGACAAAGGAAGGGTTGTAGAAAGAAAAAATCAGGATGTGTGTGTATAGACAGTACAGTTGAGACAGATAACGCTGTGCTTCTACATAATTCTATGAGAGGCAAGATCTGCACTAATGGTGGTTGGACAGGATATTATGTCGGCTTTTAGTGCTATGGTCATCCACTAGGTAAATAATT
>PVKA01048476.1:0-13773 GCA_004027165.1 Ctenomys sociabilis
AAAAAAAAAAAAAAAAAAAAAAAAAAAAAAAAAAAAAAAAAAAAAAAAAAAAAAAAAAAAAAAAAAAAAAAAAAAAAAAAAAAAAACTTCTCACAAGAAAAATCTAATTACCAGGCAATAATATTAGATTACTCAATACAGCATCTATATTCTGTATATTCTTGTTAAACAAAATATTGAAGTTTTGAAGAAGTTGTGTACAATATAAGGCTCACACACCTTTTATGTTCTGACAGTCATTGGCCAAGAAGTGCTTCAGGAACAGATTATACAAGTTTGAGGATGAAGTATTATGGCTGGTTCAGCAACTTAAACACTTGCTTCATTTTCATTTTTATTTTTGAGGTTAACAAATTTGTTATTGGAAATAAAAAGGAGAATATTTCCTAGATGTCCAGATGGGTTCTTGAATAAGGTGGGCCTCATTTTTTTAAAAATGTGTATGTCTTTCATGTTTTAATATTATGAATAATATTCATGAACAATACTTAATATTATGAATAATATTTAATTATATAAATATTTCAAATATAGAATTAGAGAGAAAGGTTTAATGAACACCCAGGCACCCATGCCATGGTTACAAAACCATGCAGTCATGGCTTCTTATTATTCTTTTTTGTTTTTTTTTTTTTTTTCTAAATCTAACTCGAGTTCATACCTTGCTTGTCTTTCCCACTGGATTTTTGTAAAGCAAATAAAATATAATTTAATGTATAGAAACTGGTATCATCCCCTAAATGAGAATCATAAAATATATATGAAAACATGCATTTACAATTATACCTTAACCATTTTGTTACACACACAAAATAGTTAGGATAGATATACAGCTACTTTCTCTTAATTCAATGGGAAGAAAGACTTGTACTAACAGTGTTTGGACAGGATATCCTGTCTGCATCTTGTACTATGAATAACCACTATGAAGACTACGAAGACAACACTATGCAATGTATTAAGTATTGCAACTGTCCTACTAACTGTCTCATTGCTATTTGTTTCTCAATAAAATTAATAAAAAAATTACTTAAGAGTAGTAATATAGAAAAATTAGGAAAAAAGATTGACATCAAAATTTGGTGAGGATATGTAGCAAGTGGAACTCTCATATAATATCAAGAGTGTAAAATAACATTTTTCAGCTTCTCATAAATGTAAAAATACATCTCTCAGCATTTTTATTCCTATTATACCTCAAAGACAAAAATATATATTAAAAATTGTACAATAATCCTTATAATGTTTTATTTATTTATTTATCATGTCCCCAAACTGGAAACCACCCAAGTATCCATGAATAGAAGGGATTTTTTTAGAAGAAAATAATAATACTGAATATTATATAGGAATAAATAACTAATGCAGGCAACTATGTGGATAGAATTCACATGCAGTATTTTGATTTATACCCACTAGAATGGCTACACTCAAAACAATAATAAATGTTGGCAAAGACATGGAGAAATTGAGGCCCTCCTGGTGGGAATGTAAAATGGTATAGCCACTTTAGAAAATAGTTTGGCAGTTTTTCAAAAAGTTAAACTTAAATTTGTTATATGACCCAGTAATTCCTATTACTTGAAGTTATCTACTCAAGAAAAAAAGTAAATAGTATGTAAGGGTTTAGATAAGAATGTTCATATAAGTGTTATTTTTACTAAATGAAAATATTGAACGACCTAAATGCTCATCGATAGATGAATGGGTAAGTAAATTGTATTACATGTCTATATGATGGAATGTTATTTAGCCACATCTACAGACTCATACCGCAACATAGATGAATTTTAAAAATGTTACGCTTTATGAAAGAGGCCTGACACAAAAGGCCTCATGCTGCATAATTCAGTTTGTCTAAAATGTTCAGCAAAGGCAAGTGTGTAGAGACAGAGGCTAGATTGCTAGTGCCTGGGCTGAGAACAGGACTGGGGATTGCCTGAAAATGAGGAGAGATCCTTCTCTTTTATTTTAAAGATATAAAAAATAGTAACAATGATACAGAATTTCAAAACAAGATGATAGGAAATTAACAATGGTTATTATATTGCATGCTGTTATCTCCAAAGTAGTAGCTCAGATTACCAGAGATAGACAAGTAAGATTGATCAAGTAATATTAACACCGTTCTTTTCAATGAATTAATAGAAATTAGTACTACAATTATACTTGTTGATATATATTACATACTATTATATATAATGTATTATTATATACAATATATATAATTGGATCACTATAATATAATATAATATATATTAAAATATAATATATATTATAAAATAGTACTAATAAGTTATATGATATCATGTTATATTAATGTATAATAGGTTATATAATATTATATTATATATAATATATAATAGGTTACTATTATATACCTATGTGTAATGGTGTAGGAAAGAAGCCAGATATGAAAGAGGATGTTACTGTATGATTCCATTTATATGAAGTCCCAAAACCAGCAAAATTGATCTATGATGCTAGACAGCAGAGTAATTTCCCAGAGGTGTGTAGGAGGAGGAAAACTGACTATAAAAGAATAAGAAGGAACTTTCTGGGTAATGCAATGCCTCATAACTCCATCTACATCCATGTCTTATTTTCAGTGACAGTTCCTTAGGCAGATATAAATATTAAAATCTATCATACATTTTACCGCATGCAAATGACATATGCAATGACAATGTAATTCCTTAATACGATCAGATGTCCAGTTCTAAACCTCCAAAGAGTTTATTAATATATAATTGGTTTGAATTTAGTATACTTGGTCCAGCATAAAAATATTTTTACATTTATTTTTATTGTGTCATATAGTAAATATAGTATCTCTTGTTACTATTATTATTGCATGGGCATATTATTATTATTCTACCGGCATATATTGCTAATAAAATATGTAGCTATAAGTCTTATTACTACAATCATACTGAATCTGGAAGCCTTAGGTATAGCATCTGGTGCTATTCTGTCACATGTCTAAGGGATACACAGAGGTTACACATGTGTCTTAACAGTATTACATTCACCTGTCTTGTGATGTATCATTTCCTAGACCTGCTCAATTTTCCTACAACTATGAAGGTCTTTGTGTTGCATTCAGGGTAAAAAGTACTGTACTCCCTCCACAAACCCATGCTTACTTTTGGGTATAGCTTTTCAGTTGATGCAAGGGCTGTGCAGGTCTCTTTTTGACATTTTCATATTCTAAATGGAGCATGTTTTCTTGTCCAGGCATATATTTTAATCTACACATGAGCTTTTTGAAAACAGTCTCAATGTACATGTAAAAGTGGTTTTAATCACTAATTTTTCATTGTCTCATTAACTTTCATGAGGCGAAGTTTTTTTCTTTTAAATAAGCTGTGTTAAATGATGGAAACCTTGGAGAAAGGATACTATTTTCATAAGCAGCATTGTTTTCTGGTCTCCAAAAGGTCATGGCATTTGTAGCGAGTGCTGTTCAGGAGACTGCTGTTCCTTCTCCTGAAAGCAATGAGATGCAATTGATCTGTCAGCGCAAATAGTTTCCAAAGACTGCAAGTACAGTAAAATAAAATCAAAGCAAACAAGATTAGCCCAAAGTGACTTTTGAATAAAAAGTGGTTATCTCACTTTCCAAAAAGTTTTGAAGGCAAAGCATTCCAAAAGGTTTAAAACATAGCTGAAGGCAATTTAATGTTCTTGAAAGTTTATGAGAGTATTTTAAAATAGTGTTCGAGTAATTGCACATCCACAGACAAAAATGCTAACCTTGGCCTAGACCTTGGATGTTATGAAAATTTAACTTAAGAATTAATCACAGACTTAAATATAAAATGCAAAACTATAAAACTGAATTGGGGAGTAGCTTGGTGATAGAACCTGTACTTCCAAGAGCTTAGGTGGTATTATTATTATTATAATTATTGTTAAATAATTAATTTATTTATTCACTGCAGTGTCTGCAGGGTCTCACTACAGAGATCAGACTGGCAGTGATTGTTCTGTTTTCAGCCTCCCAAGCACTGGGATTACAGGCATGCCACTATGCCCAGTCTCAATCACCGTCTCAACACGCCCCAGTGGCGGGGTGAGAACGGTACATGGGGATCCAACCCCAGTCCCTGCATCTGGCTAAGCAAACACTTTAGCAAACTGAGCTATCTCACCAGCCCAAGAGCCTAGGTTTGATCCTCAGTAGAATAGACAACAAAAACAACACCAAAACAAAGCCATAAAACTTCAGTGAAAAACATAAGAGAAAAACTTTAGAATTTAGGTATAAGGAAAGAGTTTTCAAATGTGACACCAAAAGTGTGTTGCATACAAGGAAACATTCTATAAGCTGGATCTCATCAAAAGACAAATGACAAAGTTGGAAGAAAACATTTGTGAATCACATAGTAATCCTAAGGTCTTAGATCTAGGGTTTATAAAGAACTCAAAACTGAACAGTAAGTAAGCAATCCAATAAAGAAATGAACAAAAGACACGAACACACATTACCCCAAAGAAGACAAACAGATGGCAAATAAACACATGAAAAATTGTCCACCATCAATATTGGAGATACACAGATTGCCTGAGTTACTTTTCTTGTTGTTAAGACAAAATACCCAGAACCCAAAGTTATAGAAGGAAAGATTTACTTAACTCACAGTTTGTAGAGGTTTCAGCCCAATATCTGCTGATGTGAGACCATAGTAACAGTTTCAGAACATCCATTTTTTGTCAGCCATTGCTGCAGACATCAAAGCTATATTAAACAAGACAAATAGGCAATTTTTACTTGTCTAACTTCAAAAAATGACCTGGCTTCAGCCTTGGCTAAATTTCAGTATGTATGGCAATCTTTCTTTCCTCTATTTTATATATATAATCTCACTATACAACTGGGATTCATAGCGATCCTCTCATTTCAGCCTCCCCAGCACTGGGATTACAGGCTTGGTCCACCATACCCAGTCTTGGAGGATGGCTCAGTGTGCCCCCGGGGGGCGGGGCCTGCATGGCATATGATGCTAGGGATGGAGCCCCGGTTTCTGCACTTGCACTTGCCTAGTCAGGTGCTTAGTCTGTTGATATATATATATATATATATATATATATATATATATATATATATATATATATAACTTGATGTCATTTCAAAACAGCTTCTCTCCATGTAACCTATATTATCCTTACATGTATGATTTACAGAGACAGCAAAACCGTTCAGCATAGCCTCTGTAAAAACCCAGAGACTGATCCCTGGATTGTTTAAGATTATTGCAGAAAAGAAAAAGGCTGGTTTTGCAAAGGAAAGAATGTTGTGCAAGCAAAAAATAAAATACATAGCATACATATATACAGTGCCCTTATAAATAACAAAACCAAAGTATAGAAGTGATTCAGAGAAGTAAATTATTATCCTAAGGTCTTCTGCCAAAATCAGCTCCCCAGCCCCCCTGCTGAAACTCATGTCCTGTGCTCCTGATGTGATAATCCCCATCTTAACACTGCATTTATTTTTGCTTCTATTATATTCTTGAGGATACTTTGTCAATTTCAGCTTCTAAGTCTCCCAGATTGACTAGAACATAATAGAAAATACAACCCAGGAGGGCCTAAGCAGTGAAAGTTGATCATTACTCCTGTATAATTTAAGGACATACCATTATTTATACAGTGCATATGTGTATATGTATGCAGGGATACGTGCACAAATTGTGTATAAAGTATAAATAAAAGTTGTATAATGCAACTATTTCTTTCATTTATTTACATGATTCTTTCATGCCCACTATGTGCCAATATTTAATACCACCAAGAACTTGAATAATATGAAACATAAGTGTTTTTACATGACAGAAGGGATTTAAAAGCATGACTTGGGGTTCTTACTCCAAAAAGGGAGCAAGGTGATGATCTATTGGATGGTAATATAGTAAAGTGCTCAGGAGAATAAATAAAGTTGCAAAGGAGACAGGAAGGGCCCAGATAAAGGAAAGTACTATTTTCTATTTGGAAATCAGGGAAGGAAGGGGTCTTCACTAGGTGACATTGCTACCTTGGATGCTTTTTCCAACGAAGAACTGATGCAGCACTTCTTCTGAGAGCCCCCCTTGTAGACAGTAATAATGATATGGTAATGCACAATAAGAGTCAGTGCCTTAATTTTCTTTTATAGTGGGGATAAAAGTACAGAAGGAAAGATGGGCAAGAACAAGGAAATGCAAACTGATTTTTTTTTGAGACAGGGTCTCAATATGTAATTCAGTCTGGTCTTGAACTCATGGCAATCCTCCTGCCTCAGCCTCTGGAGACCTGGGGTTACAGGTGTGCACCATCACACTCAGCTTCAAGTTGATCTTAATTGATCAACAATTGTCAAAAATCATTGGCAGCTGAATCAATAGACATTAGACCACAAATATCATGATAAAGAACAACAGAGATGACTTGCTTGGAAATTTGCCCAGTTAAGGCAATGGTTGCCTTGCTTTTGTTCCTCAGTTTTCTCCATGAAGTATATTATCTATTGCCTTTGAGCTGTTTATAAACTTTAAATATAGATTGAGACTTTGAAAGACTGAAAATGGCTTATGGTGGGAATCACACTAATGGCGAAAACACAGAAAAAGGACCTCTGGTTTATTTTTGAGAAAAGGGAATTTAATTAGAGATGAACAAAGGGAATAAACTACTCAATACTGACTAACTTTATTCTTTTCAGGACATAAATATACTAAAATAATTGCAACTAGTATTTAACTTAGACAACCAGATATGTGAGTTTGGGGTGGGGGTGAGTGTATACATGCAACTCTCAGCATCTCTCTCTCTCTCTCTCTCTCTCTCTCTCTCTCTCTCTCTCTCTCTCTCTCTCTCTCTCCCTCTAAATGTATTTGGTACAGGGTCTCACTACATAGATCTGACTCAGTGATTGTCCTATTTTCAGCTTCCAAGCCCTGGGATTACAGGTGCACACCACCATGCCCAACTTAATCGACATCTCTGCACTCCCCAGGGGCTGGGCCGGCATGGCACACAAGGGATCAAACCCCAGCTGCTGCACTCTGCCTAAGCAGGCACGTTAGTCCACTGAGCTATTTGTCCAGCCCACACCATCTCTTATCTGAATGGTCAATTTTAAAAATCAGAGCTAAGGCCAGGGATAGGGCTCAGTGGCTTAAGTATCTGCCTGGCAAGTTCAAGGTCCTAAGTTTGATAGCCGGTGCTGGAAAAAGAAAATCAGAGCCAAAATTGAGAAACTAAAGCTAAAATGAGTAGTGATTATGTCTCTTATGACATCAACTGTTACTTGTTTTCATATTTAGATATTCATCCCAGGTCTCTTGATTATTAAATTTTTTAAATGTCAAATTATTCCCACTTTTTTTCTACTATTTTTAAAATTACCTTTGGACCAACACAAAAAAATTTTTATCTGAACACATCTGTATAAGCAATTTATGTGTTTTTCATAAATACCAGATATTTTTAGAAACTATAATGGTGTTTTTATTCATTTTAAATAGATTGAAAAACAGCTTAGCAATAAAAAAGAGAGTTACACAATTTACTGTGCAGAAACACCAAAAATTACTCTATTTGTTCTTATATTTTTATAGCTATCATTTAATTTTAGGTTGCATTTTTATGAAACCTCATAAATTCAGATATATCCGTTTTTCTGCCAGATATGTCCGGATGTGATTCATAAATATGTCAAGAAAACCTCATAATTTTTTATTAGTTTGTATTAATATTTTAACTGCATTTTAAGGAAATAAACGAAAGATCCTGCATTCAATGGCTTGGAACTACTTGATGTCACATTTCCTATTAGCAACATTTCTGCTTTTTAAAGGTTGTACTCTCAGGACATCTAACCCATGAGATATCTGGTCATCTGGGCACCAGTGAAACTGCAAAATGCTACTGACTTCGTCTTTTTAAAGACTTCTCTTCCTGGGGCTAGGGATTTGGTTCAGCTGTAGAATGCTTGCCTAGCAAGCCGGAAGCCTTCGGTTCAGTCCTTGGCACCAAAAACAAAAAATAAAATTTAAAAAAAAAAATTCTCTTCTTGCCAGCAGCACAGCACCTGTCTGGCAAGCTAAAGGTCCTAAGTTTGAGTCCTAGTACCAAAACAAAAAAATTCTCTTCTTGAAAGGAATTTGTATCAGGGCAACTTTCACAGTGTACCCTATCCCTGGCCTACATACAAAGAATTGTGTATAGGGTCCCCACATGACCTATGCCTCCTGACCTCCAGAGACTAAACATCTCTCCTTTGGCAGACTTGAAGCTAGTACGGCTCCAGAGTTTCCACACAGATCTTCGCTTTCTATCAGTCCATCTCACAGCTCACCAAAACAGCCTCATAAATTTGAATAAGATTGCTCATTATTTCTGTGAAATGCTTCAAATCTAATCAAATGATTACAGAAAATAAAGGCTTCTGTCCCTTGTAAAAGATGGAATTTCTGACAATTATGTGAAGTGCTGTGTCATTATTGATAGGTTCTGGCCTGAGTATGAATTGCTAAAATCATTATGGTGGTCATCTAATATGGCTGAAGCCCTCAAGACAAAGGCCCATCTTCCCCAAGATCACCTCTCCCTTCTTCTCCAACTTAGCCCAAGACATAGTTTACTTCCACCCTTCCTACTGCCTTAATAAAGACCACCAATCAGCTCCCTCAGGTGTATCTAAACATCCCCTTCAAACCCCTCTCCTGACAAAAGTCCATAAAAGCTTCAATGTCTCTTTGTTCCAACTGAGACAATTACTCAGCCTTCCCCACATTCTCTCCCGTGTCCTCAAAGACATAAAGCCCCTTACCCTTTTGCCTTCTGCCTGTTTCTCTGCTGCACCGTGCCCTTGAAAACACTTATGCATTATTAGAACAAAGTTAATTATCCTACAATAGGAAGTCTAAAAACATCAACATAGTTGATCTGTAGTCTTCCATTTTTTTAAATTCACTACACTTTCACTGCCTTCTCCTCCTTGGGAATCACACTAATGGTGAAAACATTGCCTCCTCCCTCTTATTGAGACAAGGTCTTACTGAGCTCCCAGGCTGGCCTTGAGCTCACAATCCTGCCTTAGCTTCTCAGTGCCACTCCACACCTGGTCTTTCATGGTGATAAGAAATAAGAGGGTTAGAGAAACAGAAATTGGGAGAGGAATAAAGATAGGGATAGGGGTATGGGTAAGGGTAGGGGTGAGAGTGGGGGTGGGGATGAGGTGGGGGTAGAGGCAGGGGTAGGGATAGGTGGGCACACATCATCATGCCTGGTTCTTTTATTTTTGAAGAGTGTTTCTCACAGTGATTTCCAGTATATGGTACAGTGGACTTCCAAATTGTTTATTTCTTTTTTAAATTTATCTGATACAGAGTCTCACTACACAGTTTGGAATCATAGTGATTCTCCTGTCTCAACCTCCCCAGAGCTGGGAGTACAGGTATGAGCCACCACACTCAGTTTCAGGCTGGCATGGGATGCCTGGGGTTCCCGGGCCTGCACAGCATGTGGTACTAGGGATCGAGCCTGGGCCCTTGTGCTTGCCAGACAGGCATTTAAACTACCAAGCTATCTCCCCAGCCCCCCAAAGTCTTTCTGAATCAGTCTTTCTAGGAGTGGGGAGATTGATGTCCAAATGGCTTTAGAAATGGACAGAAAAAAAGGAACATAGCAAAATGTAGTATTCTGCAAGATATAGATATATTATGCCAAATTTGCTTGTGCCTATTTTCAAAGACTGCCATCATTCAGTCCAACTTATCATCCTCATATCTGACTTGAACTTCTTTCTTTTTTTAAGTCTAGCAATAATACACCGACTACAATATTCATTCTTTCAGAGCATAGTATTCAGTGGTATGCATTCATAAGACTGACAGACCATCATTACACAGTCCAGAAATCTCAAACCCTCAAAAGGAAACCACCATAATAATGACATTCACTCTTTACTCTCCCTGAGAACCCCAGCCTACTCCTTCTACTGAGTTGCTCAGCCTGCGCTTTATTTATCCAAGGAATTATGCCACATGTGGCCTTTAGGTTCTGCTCCTTTTACTTAGAAGAGTATTCTCAAGCTTCATCTGTGTTACAGTACTAACTCCATTCCTTCCTAGGGCCTTGCCATGGACTTCTCCACTGATCATCCTCTCACCTGCTTTCCCTGTTTCTCCCGTGTTCCCTAAAACCTACTCTCCAAACAGGTCAAAGTGATCTTTTTCAAATACAAACTAGATACTCTTACTTCTCTGCTTAACATCCTCCAAAGGCTTTCCATCTCACTTAGGCAAAAAAAAAAAAAAAAAAAAAAGAATTGCTTATCATGGCCTGGTGGGCCCATCAGTGACTGGGGAGCTGCCCTGCCTACTTCTCTGACTTTTTAGCTCTGTCCCACATTCCCTTCACTTGTTCCGTGCAAGCTACACTGACTTTTTCTTGCTGCTTATAGAGAAGAAGTCACTCTTCTCTTGTTGCTGGGACAAATATCTGACATTCAAAATGAGGGAAAGGAAAGGTTTATTTAGCTCACAGTTACTTGAAGTTTCAAGGCACTGAAGGAGAGGCTCTGGAGCTGCTGTGTCCAGAATGACCCTCTCCACATCTTTGAGAAAGCACAAGCTAGCCAGTTTAACAGTTCACATCTCTCTAGCCCCACCCCTCAAGCCACTCATTGCTCCTCCCGCCTTGTCTTCCCCATAATTTACATGAGGCTTTGGGGGGACAGCTAGACACAAACCATCACACTGCTTGAATCTTTCTGGCTTGTTTCTACCTCAAGCTCTTTGTACTTGATGTTCTCTTTTTCTTGTCGTCCTAGGGGACAGTGAGGACCCCAGCTCCTCCAATGATGAGAACAGCTGAGTTTCTGTCAAGGCAATTGGTTCAATAATCTTCTCCAGAAGAATCAACAGCACACCACCCTCCCTTCCAGCTATCCTTTTATGTTGTTGGCAACACTCCTCAAGCGAGCCTTCCACACCAAGACCTACAGCTCTGAAAGGCTTTAACTTTTCTTATTTTAAAGAGAATAAAAAATAATAAAAAAAACATTAAAAACAACATAGAATTTCAAAAAATTAGATGATATGAATTCAACAATGGTTGTGATATTACATATTGTTGCCTTCAAAGTAGCTGTCAGATGTAAGCATGCAAATTTGGTCAAAAACATTAAGTATTAATTGTTTCTTTCAATAAACCAATAGAAATTAGTAGCACAATTATCTCAGCTAATATATGCATACTCTTTTCTTGCTTTTCTCCTTTCCCTCATTCCAGTTATTCTTTCCTTTTGAGCAGTTTCTTTCCTTTGCACAGTATCTATTGTACCTTTCAGATTTTGTTTACTCTCTCAGGTTCTTACACTAGGGAGACAATACAGTGTTTACATATTGTAAACATTGGTTTGATTTATTTGACTTATGAGTATGGTCTGATTTATTTGACTTATAAGTGTGGTCTCTAATTACATTCATTTACCTATAAAGGCCTCAAGTTTATCTTTCTTTCTATCTGAGTACTATTCAATTATATAAAAACAGCACATTCATCAGACAAAGGACTTCTGTCTAGAACATATAAAGAATTTAAATCATCAGGACCTCAAATTCAAAGACCTAATCCAAAAATGGGCATCTGATTGGCCAATAAAGACAAGGCAGGAAGCATCACAATTGCTGACTTCAAATTATACTACAAAGCCACTGTGATAAAATCAACATGGTATTGGCAAAAAAATAGACCCGAGGATCAATGGAATAGATCAGAAGGTGCAGAAGCATCTATGAACACACTCAGCTATCTGATCTTTGACAAAGGGGCCAATCATACTTACTGGAAGAAGGATAGCCTCTTTAGCAAATGGTGCTGGAAAACTTGGCTTTCTACATGCTAAAACTTGACCCAGCTCTATCACCATGCACTAAGTTAAAGTCAAAATGGATTAAAGATATAAACATTAAAACAGAAACACTCAATCTCCTGGAAGAGAAAGTAGGAGGAACTCTTGAAGACATAGGGGTAGATAAAGAGTTCATGAACAAACATATATTCACACGGGAAGCACTTGAAAGAATCAAAAACTGGGATCAACTCTTCTTAAGGAGCTTCTGCATGTCAAAAGAAATTGTCAATAGAGTGAAAAGACAACCCACAAATTTTGAAAAAATCAGACAGAAGGTGCAGAATATATAAAGAACTGCTGTCTAGAATACATAAAGAATTACGATATAACAGGGCCCTCAAATTTAAATACCCAATTTATAAATGGGCATCTGAGATAAATACATACTTCTCAGAGGACAAAATTAAAGAAGCAAATAAATATATGAAAAAATGCTCCACATTGTTAGTCATCCATGAAATGCAAATAAAAACAACACTGAGATACCATCTCACTCCAGAAAGAATGGCTATCATAAGGAAATCAACCAACACAAATGTTGGAGAGGTTGTGGGGAAAAGGGAACACTTCTCCACTGCTGGTGGGAATGTAGATTGGTACAACCATTGTGGAGGTTAGTGTGGAGACTCCTCAAAAGAGTAGGACTAGAAATCCCATTCAAGCCAGCTATCCTCCGACTGGGAACTTTCCCAGAGGAACTGAAAACATTGTAGGATAGTGATATATGTGTACCTATGTTTACAGCAGCACAATTTGTGACAGCAAAATCTTGGAAACAACCAAGATGCCCATCACATGAGGAATGGCTGAAAAAGATGTGGTATTTCTATATAATGGAGTATTACTCAGCTATTAAGAATGATAAGTTTGAAGCATTTATACTGAAGTGGATGCCACTTGAACATATACTCATAAGTGAAATAAACCAGACACACATTTGTAAATATCATATAGTCTCCCTAGTTTAACAAGCGAAAAGCAGAAATACAAAAGGAAACGTACAACAACTAAAATCAATTGAGTCAGATAAGGCAAAGTGAATGGTATATGCTGCAGGATACTAATCAGCTTTTCTTCTGGATGGTTAACAACCTAAGTTCACAAATTAGAGTCAGAGAAATAGAAGAGCCACAAGGCCAGCCAACATTTTGGCCCTAGCCTTTCAAGGTCAGCGAAGACTCAAGACATAGGAGAACCTGTACTGCAACATCATGAAACTCAGTTGAGCTCCAACTTTTCTGAACAAGGAGATTATGGATCCACAGAGGAAAGAGATTGAATTTCTATAGTGTGCCTGGGGAGAGTCATATGGAGAAAAAACTTTCTCTCAGGCTCTCACAGAGAGCAAACTGGTCAAGCATTGGCCATGACCCATCCACACGGATGACGCAGACAAAGGATCTACAGAATAAGGTACAGGACTACAAGATAAACCCTGAGGGGACTTCACTGACCTCATAAGACACAAAAAGTACATGTGTTGGTATATTGGTCTTGCTCTATCTCAGCAGAAAAGTATAAAAATGAGGTATACACCACGGGGCCATAATAATAAGTTGAGCTGTAAATGGCTATGATCGACAACTTCTTCGGATAACTCACTATTGTTGTGTAATGCTCAACTGTGTTGGATTGAATTCAGGCACCTAAATTAGTTGAACGGCAATGGAGTGCCCATATTTGACAGGTGTAGACAAAGAAAGGGGCATAGAAATTAAGAATCATGATGTGTGTGTATAGACAGTACAGTTGGGGTAGATAATGCCGTGCTTCTACATAATTCTATGAGAGGTAAGATTTGCACTAATGGTGGTTGGACAGGATATTATGTTGGCTTCTAGTACTATGGACAACCACTAGGAAAATAT
>PVKA01048477.1:0-13764 GCA_004027165.1 Ctenomys sociabilis
GAGCCATGCAGAAGGAGCTCGGTCTTCCGGCCACCACAGGAGCACCAGGGTTTGGCTGAGGCAAGCATGCCAGGCGGGGGTCGTCTAGTCTTTGTCATGATTACAGTCACAAGACAACCATTGGCAGAAGGTGGCTTTACTCACACGGTCTAGTCAGGCATTGTTCCTGGATGGTGTTGAGAGTCAGGCCCTAGCTCCCAATTGTCCTGGAAAGCTGTAAGCTACTTTAAAAACAAAAATCTCTTTCCACTTAAGTCCTGGGTGTGGGATCCACCGTTTATGACTACCAACATTGACCACCAAGGTCCTTCAGAAGGAGGGTGTGGCTGGAGGGGCATCTCACACTACATCGCCAGTTTATTTGCCAAGTTCTGCTTCTCATGCTCAGGACTCTGGGATCTGTGAGTTTGGATATCCTGGTGCACATGGAAACAGTGTTTGCACAGAACTCTCCAGCAGCTCCACGACACTGAGAGACTGAGAGTCGGCATTGCTACTAAGCTCTGCAAACCTAGTGAAACTGGCAGACAAAGAGGCTGAGAGATGGGAAAGGAATTCAGCATGCTCTGAAGTTTTTGGTCCTCAGTTATCAGAGGAAAAAACTGGTTTCTTTAGGCATGAGAAAGGTGGAATTGTGCAGCTCTTCAGAATATTTCCAGGGCCAGGGGTGCTTGGGAGTCTCACGAAAGAAGATGTGGATCGCTCTCCAGCTGAAGGGAACCGACCATGGAGGTGCTATGTGGGGGTAAGTGGAACGTGCGCCAGAAGGTTACAAATACATCATTGGCATTAGGGCCAGCTCTGGAAAGGGAACTGGGTATGAATACCAAGACAAGCTTGCCACGGAAGTGGGTCAGCTCTGCACAGCCGGACTTGAAAATGGGCAGAGTAGCTGAGACTCGGAAGAGCTCATGAAGGGGAGCAAGAGCTTGCTTGTGTTTGCACATGTTGTGCACCTCATGTGCGTACTATACACGCACTGTATGCATGCTGTATGTGGATCATGCTATATGTTCAGAGATTTTCTGAGGGCTTAAACTTTGCTTTTTCTTGATCTGGTCTTGCTTTGGAAGGTGAAGGAGAAAAGAATGACCTGTTAGGGTTGGTCAGGTGCTTCTGACCTGAATTCTGTGCATATTAAGGAATCAGATTCACTGCAAATAACAGAAAATTTGGCCAAGTGACTTAAAGAAATATTATATATAAATATTATATAATATTTATATAATATATATATATATATATAATATATATATATATATATAATCTCCAGAGCAGGATGTTGCTGGTACCCAAACATAAGTGGAGGCTTTGCCAGGAGTGGACACCAAACTCTAAGTACAGTGACAAGAGGTCACTCAGTAGAAATGACCACGCACATTCTGTTATGGCCACTCATCCAAGCTGGACCTTCTATGGGTCCCACATGATGACCATTCCCAAAAAGAACATCCCACTTGACAACTGACATGACATTAAGCAGCCCACCATTTACTGCACAAAGTTTTCTCTGCTTTACATTAATCTTCTTATGAAATTATTCTTAAGAGCAAACACCCTTTATATGGCATGAGCTCAGCTCTTCCTTTTGTGCAAGTGAGGAAGCTAAAGCTGCAAGGAGCTCAGCAACTCAGAGGGAACCCCTGGGCTGGGGACAGGTGGGCAGTGCCCAGGTAGCCACCCTTAGGCCCTAGGGCATCTTAGACTCTGTCGTCACTGAGGGGCTCCTCTGGATGCTCCCAAGGGACAGTTTCAGTACAAGCACATCATGTGATCAGAAGGCATTGTGCTTTCAGAGTTCTCTAAGTGTGCTTCAAATCCAGTAAGTTTGGGGAAAAAACTGAGCATACAAAAGTGAATGTTCACTAGGTAAAAACAATAATAAAGAAAAATCAGAAGATGGAAATACAGTAGGAGAAACTTTTTTTTTTTTGTACCAGAGATTGAAGGAGAGACACTTTCTTTTCTTTTTTTTTTTTTTTTTTTTTTTTTTTTTTTTTTTTTTTTTTTTTTTTTTTTTTTTTTTTTTTTTTTTTTTTTTTTTTTTTTTTTTTTTTTTTTTTTTCCGGAACCTGGGATTGAACTCAAGCCCTTGTGCTTGCCAGGGAAGCGCTTATTCCACTGAGCCATCTCCCCAGCCCCTGGAAATACAGTAAACGAGAAAGAGGTGAAGGAAGGCAAAGAAGCTTTTCTGAAAAGCAAATATTGGCAAGTGTAAGAATATATATGGGAACTAAATCCTCAGCATGTAGAAACAAGGTATCCTGAAAGCCACTGGTCATAAAACCCAGGAAATACTGGATAAAAGAGTTGAAGCACTTGTAAATACATTGCTGAATTTATAAACAAATAAGACAAATCTCTAGCTGCCAAAAAGAAAGTCAGATTGTGAGTCTGCAAGCCAGCCCTCGAGGCCCGCCGGCTGCGGGAAGCCTGCGCTTTCAGTTCTATGATATGGCTCTTCCCTCATCAACAGTAAATTAGTAAAGAAGAAAGGAGGCAGGAGGGGTAGCCAAGGGTTAGAGCAGAGAAGCAGAGCCCTGGATTCAATCTTAAGCAGCAAAAAGAAAAGAAGAAAGGAAAAACATAAATTTGGAAGAAAGTTCAAATGTAAGAACATCAAAAAGACCTCTCACTTGGTGGAAATAAATAAAAGGTGAAGAGTCAAAAGTCAATAAGATCATTTCATGACGAGGTGGTTTGTGTGCATCACGATTTCATGTAGTTCTCAATGTCACACTTAGTTTGCTTTCTAATAATAAAATATCTGGGACTGGGTAATTTACAAAGAAAAGACGTTTATTTGGGGCCATACTCTTGAGGGTGAGGAGGCTGAAGGCAAGGTGCCAGCATCTGCTTGGCTCGTGCAGCTCCACCTCATGGTACAGAGAGGAAAGACAAACAGACGTGTGTGAGAGAGGAATCCCTGCACAAGGGGAGACTTCCTTCCACACCGGCTGTCCCAGGAGAGCAAGAGCTCCGTCATGTGAGAAGGGTGCTGATCCGTTCTCAAGGGCTCCAGACTCATAACCCAAACACCCCTTCCCAGGCCCTGCTTCTCCACGCCCCTGCAATGGAAATTGAAATTCAACAAGCATCTTGATGAAGACAAACCACTCAGATCACAACACTACCACTCATCAGTGGAGTGAGAAGAAAGAAAAGAGTTATGAGCAATGACAAGGACAAGGACTCATCGATGTTTTTCAGTGATGGGTGCTCCCACACCTGGAAAACTCTAAGGATCTCACTAGGAAATTATCACGGTACGAAAAAGCATGGGAACTCAGATAAGGGGCTGAGTCCAAAATTAACTCTTTAAATAGCCAAAGCAATGAGAAGACATGCCAGACAGAGGGGAAGTCAATCTCAAACTATCATAAAAAGACAAAGTATCTAAAAATTTTTAAATGAAAATATTAAAAGCATTTGAAGAAATATTTGCAGCACTACTAAGGAGAACAGTTTAATAATTAGGAAGATCTATTCTGTAACTGGACAGGAAGACTCAATATTTCAAAGATGGTGTCTCTCTCTGCCTCTCTCTCTCTTTCTCTCTCTGTGTCTCTGTCTGTCTGTCTCTCTCTCTATATATATAATATACACATATCTACATATACACATATATATGTGTATATTATATATATAATTTTAACCACAATTGCAGTTAAAATAAGATGTGATTTTCTTCAGTAATGGATGAACTAATTCTAAAACTCCCATAGAAAGAAATATTTAGGAATATCCTAAGTTTTAGAAAGAGCAGTTAAAATAGCATGATGGGGCAATAGCATCAAGACACACTCAATTTGGAACAGATGAAAGAATTCTGAAGGAGAAGCAAATGCATGGAGGGCTCTGGAACATGATGAAAGTGTCATTCCATTCCAGAAAGTGAAGATAAACTACTGGATTTGTTTATTTTTAAATGAATAATGCTGAATCCACAGGGCAGCCAGATGAGGAAAAAGTCCTTCATCCCTCTAGCTTATCCTTTCCACCCAAATACATATTACATAGAGCAATTATTTAAGTCATCTTTTTAAAGAAGCAGAGAAGAAAAGGAAATTTGTTCTTCATGGTAAAAAATTAGAAAAATATTTACACAAATTGATGATTCTACTCACCATCAATATAAAATAAATTCCCAGAATAGCCAACAGACAAATAGCAAAAATTAGGCTCAGGATGAGAACAGATCATGCATAATAAATAAATGACTCTTAAACTTTTAAAAGATGAGCTTCACTCACAATAAAAAATCTAAATAAAACTACAAGATCCATTTTATTATCTTATTTATTACCTGGTAGCTCAAACATTAAAGCAATGTTGAATAACACCAATAAAAAAAGAAATTCTAAGTAGAGCTACAAGACCCAATTTATTATCTTATTTATTAAGTTATAACATCAGAATCCTGAAAGCTTCATAGCTGTTTCCAAGGTCTCAGGAAGCCAAGCCTTTCTCTTCTTCTTGGATGGGAAATTCATGCTTCACTTATGACAGTGGTCAGTCCAGTCTACCAACTTGTAAGACTCCCTCTTTTTCCTAATAACATCCTATCTACAAACTCATCCCCTGAAAATGCTCCAATATGTGCTCAGAACTGTAGGTGCAATGCCGTTTATTGTGCAAAAGCAAAATATTAAGAAAAAGATCACAGCTTGTTGATAGACTGGCTAAATACAGCTTGTGCATTCATAATAAATGATTGTGTTTGTGTCAGAAAACTGGATGGCTAGCAGGCAATGTGTTACCAATTGCAAATACATTTTACACCAAATCTCTTTGTGCACCATTTGAACTGTGTTAATTATTCCAAACTCAAACGTTAACTTTTAAAAAGTAGTACATAAGCCGGGTGTGGTGGCGCATGCCAGTAATCCCAGCACTCAGGAGGCTGAGACAGGAGGATTGTTGTGAGTTCAAAACCAGCCTGAGTGACAAAGTGAGCTTAAGGCCAGCCTGAACTACATAGTGAGACCCTGTCTCAAAAAGAGAAAAAAAAATAATAATAATAATAATAATAAGTAGTACATATAGTGACTGCCTTCTCACTAATAAGTAAATAACTGATTTACTGTGTTGTATCAACTTTTTTTTCTTTTTTTTTTTTTTTTTTTTTTTTTTTTTTTTTTTTTTGTATTTTAGGGAAGGGCCTACAGGGAGTTCAGGGTCTTACTACTATATCATTTTCCGCAGAGTGATCCACCTGTTTACAGCCTCCCAAGAGCTGAGATTACAGGCATCAACATTATAACACTTTGAAGAACTATGTGAAAGGCTTGGGCTGTGGTTTTGTTAAATAAGAGAAGTAATCTTTGCCAACTCAAGTTTATTAGAAATAACATAACAACATAGGAAGAACTCAAGGAGCCAGACGCTGTCTGAAGGAACCTGTACCTCTTTGCTACGTCATTAAAATCACATTAGAAATATGATTGAGTATAATTTCCATTACCTCCTCTAATAAGCCTCTTAAAAAGAATTAAGCAAATCACATAATATAGCAAAATGACTTCAGTTTAGCACCCTTTTTAAAATCCCTTAGGTCTTTCAAGTGTACACATTAGCACAGAGATGTGTGTTGTTCCACCCAACTTCCAATCAAGACGCTCCATGTTAGCTGGAGCATAAAACATCTATCTTTATAAATAAAAACTCCCCTAGGCCCGTCTCAGCAAGCCGGATGTGAACAGTCTTTCGGGCTGATCATTATCATCTGCGTGATAACCTTCCCATAGGCAAAACCTGTGCTCTTAGGCAAAGTCCTGTGAGCACTCTTCTGTAGCAACGCTGCACCTTTAAAAAAGTCAAGGCAACTATTTTTAGTGTGTGATCATTCTGAAAGCTCAGGGTATAAACGAATAAATGTTTAGCTCTCATAAAGTCTGCTAACACTCAGGGGATCTACTAATAAAAACAAAGTTTCTTAAAGAGAGAAAAACAGCTCTTGCTAATCACCTGAAGCTGTGAACTTGCATATGGGGAAACTTAAGAAATGTTCTATAAATCAATTTGGTTATGATTCGCCTCCCTAGACTATGTGCAAGATTTCATACTATTTTCTACCTCGGTTTCCACTGAGAAATGTATGCAGAACTTCATTTTCCCCCTTAATGTCTCAGAACACACATTAGTAAACTATCCTGAAGAGTATCAAATCAGCCATTGAAAGAATCTCAAAAACTGAAAAATATCAATCTATCCACCTAACTGATGTGGGAACAATGTTATATCACTGGAGATTTGATGACAGCACGATCACCATGGTTAAAAGCTTTGAACTTGGAGAAAGATGTGTAATCCACCTGCCAGGTGAGAATTTGCCAGTGAGAACTGAATAGAGGTGGAAAGGGTCCCCAGAGGGTGCAGATACTGAGAGGCTCCAGAGGAAAGGGGAACCAGAGAAGACTGAGGCAAGCTTTGAAGACATCCACCCTTTTACAAGATGCTGTACACAGGGAATATATTTTAAAAATATAGAAATGAAAATTTACCTAAGCAAAAGATAAGGAGGTAGAAGCTTGTGGACCAAGCCAGAGATGAACTTGATGTCTCTGAAAGACGTATGCGGGAAAGTACAAAGAAATCAAACAAGGTAATTCTGGAAGCTCAGCAGTGTAAAACACCTTCCCGGGATCACAGCAGTGAAGGCCAGAGCCAGCGTGCCAGTCACACGTATTTGTTCCCTTATTCATTCATGCGGCCCTGCATCAAATATATTTTCCCAAATTTGCATGGTAGGAAAAACTAATTTCCAGAATAAAGGGGTGCTTTGGGTGGTAAGTGACCCTATCACTAAAACACTTTTTTTATTAATTTTATTGAGAAAAAAAATTGCAGTGAGACAGCTTCAAAACAGGTTGGTAGGAAAGTTATAACAATTAATACATTGCATATTGTTGTCTTTGTAGTAGTCATTCATAGCACAAGATGCAGAGATGATATCCTGCCCAAACACTATTATTGCAAATCTTTCTTCTTATTGAATTAAGAGAAGGTAGCTATATACCTATCCTAACTATTTTGTATATGCAGGTACAAAATGGTCCTTCATTTATATCACCTTTTTTTTTGTTTGGTTTTGTCAGAGATGGGTATTCCATTGCCATCCAAATACTGTAGGTGCATGAATTCAGCAAAATTTCAACAGCAGTATTCCCACACAACAGCCTCCTATCCAACCAGGCCCCATCCATCAAGTGTCCATCCAGCAAAGAAGAAGAAGAGACTTGGTCACCCCTTCCTCTGTGCTGACGCCTAGTCCTCTAGAGAGCAGGTGTTCTTTCTTCCCTGCTTCTGAAGGAATCTGAAATCATTGCCTTTCCATGACAAACTTCTAGAACATTCTGCCATTTATGTCAATTCCTTTAAACCCACACTAATGTCATCACTCTCTGAATCTTTTTAAATTTACAGTGTATGATTGAGTTCTTAATTATAAGCTACCCTATCTCATCCTCTAATTTTGTCATTCTGATTTAGAATATTATATTTTAAAATGCTATACACATAAGAATCATACTTTGTCTGTGTGTCCTGCATAGCTCTAGATACATATTATCTTTATTGTTGTTCTTCCTTTTCTTCATGAAATACTGCTTTGCTCAAATGGTCCCCTGGGTGAAAATCCTGATGACTACCATAGGCAGTATCTTCAACATCCTCTCTTGGGGCAAGAATGGAATAGGACATGAAGCCAGGATGACTTCTTAAATTTCCAAGTCACTTAACCTTTTCAAGATGATCTCACCAAACAGAAAGGCAGATTTGTCTTAGAATGATGAAGATGGCCTTTTGCTTGAAAAACAGAGCTATGAATTATGGGTTCTAAAATTGGACTTTTTGATTTACCCACTTCAGAAAGATAAGCATATTAAGATGCACTGTTTTTATTTGAAAGTCCTCTCCTGGTGGTATCTAAAATTTAAAACCCAGATGAATCACAAGTCTAAGCCTATCTTTATTCAGGGACCAGAATGAGTTAAAGGTCATCCAAGAGCCAAAGAGCTGTGAGTGATATGTTAAACAGGGTTCTCCTTGAACTTTACTGTGCTACTTCAAGGATTGAAATCATCCCCAAGTTACTTACTGAACAACAATTAACTAGGCAGTTTAGTCGTTAGAGTTTACAATAACTCACTGGAAAAGAAAATGGGCCATGGTAGTGATTATAGCTAGTCTTTCCAAAAGGTATGTGAAGTCATTGTTTTCTCCTGTATAATTTTGTCATGTACACACATATGGGGATCAGATGATTTTTTAAAAAAAGGATTTTACAATGCTAACAAATACTTCCTTAAAAGTCTTTCATTAAAGACTGGCCTTTCAAGCCAGGCATGGAAGCACACTCCTATAATCTTAGCACTTGGGAAGCTGGGACAGAAGGGTAGTTGAAAGTTCAAGGCCAGCCTGAGCTACATAGTGAGTTCAAGGCCAGCCTTTAGTGAGGCCTTGTCTCAAAAAGATAAGTCATCTTGCCAGGAGATACGGAAGATCCTCTATGTACAGGAGCATTCCTTGTTATCACTCTGGTAATGATTCAGCAGGACAGCGAGTGTTCGCACGTCACTGCCCGCTGCACACTAAAGGTCCTTCTGACAGGTCATGCCTGGAATCAACCTGCCATCAGAAACAAAGCGTCACCCCTTGAAAGGTCCTATTTGCCCTTATTCTCTAGCCATTCGTGAGACAGGCATCGTCCCACCTAGACTTAGAAATGAGCTCCCCAGCTTCTGTAAGACAAGCAAAGGCTAGAGAAAGATTGAAGACAACAGAAAGAAGAAACCAGAGGTGGACTGGGCTCTGAGAGGCCTTGATGGTCACACTGGCACCGAGCCCCTTCCAGTTGGAAGCTGTGGACCAACTCTGCTTTGGAAAGCTGGCCCATTTCCATGCTGTGTGGCCACAGGGTGCTGAGCTCTGGGGTCCTCTTCCTGGTCAGCCCAGTGTGTTGTGGCCCTGGTAAGAGCTCAGCCCAAAAAAGGAACCTTTCACACATGTTATCCAACACTGCTCACAACACTTAATTAAACAGGTAAACCCCTACTGTGCAGTACACTGAGCACAATTCTTGGGTCAGGGAACAGAAGGTCAGCAGTCTTCAGAAAAAGAAAGAAAACAAAGCAAAGAAAGCAAGAAGAAGGCCATGATTACTGTCTCCCAAGGAACTTAGGCTGTAGACAGGAAAAGTAGCCCATCATCTTCTCAAAGAAAAACAAAAATTGAAACAAAACTAAATGTTCTTCTGTGTAGACAGACTGTCATCCACTTATAATTTAACATACACATGGTAGTCTATTTCTTCCATCAACTTTCCCTTAAAAGTCCTACTGGCCATTTCTTTATACTAAATTTGAAATGCAAGCACATTTCTTAATGCTAAACAAATTGTGCTATTCATTTACCAAATGCCCTTCAGTCTTTGAAGAGCTCTAAAATAAGATCACTGCACAGTGAATCTCATGAGATGTCAAACCCCACCCGTAAGCATGGAGTTTCTCATGCATGTTAACATCCTAGTAATTGTGTCAATAGGTTGGCCTCATCTGTCAGTTGAGGAAAGCTTCTGTTCCCCGGACAAAAATAAAAATAAACAAGGAGGAAATTTCTAAAAGTACCTTGACTTGGAACAACAAAAAGGCTATCCATCAGCACCCCCAGGAAGGAGCATCTGAATCCTCACTAGGACAGACTGATAGCCACTGGTCATATGATCTTTCTGAAAACTCCCTCAGAACCTTGGTAGGGAGAAACACTTTTCAGACCATGAGAAAGAGTCAGGGTGGGACTCTGCTCCCTAAGGGTGAAGAATCAGGAAGTAGAGCCTGTGGACACCCAGGAACAGCCAACACCTGGGATGCAGGACAGGGAGCAAAGCCAAGAGAGCCCAGAGTGGAGGAGGCAGGCCACTGGAGTGCAGGGAGGCTGCTGGGGGTTGGAACGGCAAGCTACCTGAACTTTGAAGACCACAGGCTGAGGACTGCCAGGCACACATGTGCAAAGTGAGGAACGTGACGAGGAAGAGTCACAACAATCCCCAAAGACCACGGGGGCCTGGAAAGAGCTTGGATTCCTAGCTTCTGGGAACAAAGACACTCTGTAGCAAAGTAGTGTGAGTTGTCCTGCAGGCTGTGCTTTTTCTAAGAGGTCTGCAGAGATATTTGGACATCAAAATGTATTTGCCTGCACAGCTTTAATGAAAACAATATTTAAAAATATGTCTTAGGTGAACATCATGCACAATGGCCTCCATGACTTGGGTCTTAAATGTTTCCCAAAGGTTGCTGGATTAAAGCCTGGGTCCCACATGATACAGGTAGGAGGTGACGGAAGCTTGTCAAGAGTGGACCTGTAATCCGAGCACTTGGGAGGCTGAAAACAGGAGAATCACTACAAGTCCGATGTACGTAGTGAGAGCCTGTAGACCCTCTATTAAATGCTAAAAAAAAAAAAGAGGTCAAGGAAAAAATATTAAAGTTTATTGAAAGGAAGACTTAATATGCAATTGTTGGATCTATCTTGTATGCCTATATTTGGTAATCTAAGCAACAAATTTGATGAAAACAATACGTAATATAATGATGTTTGTTAATCTAAAAAAAAAAAAAGAGTGGGAGACCTTAAGGCATGAGGATGCCAGTGAAGGGACAGTGGGACCCAGCTCTTCTCTTCTCTTCTGCTGCTCTCCCCTGTGAGTGATCACACTGATAAGCTACCTAACCTCATGCCCAAAAATCAAGGCCAGTCAGGCAGAAGCTGGAGCCTCCAAGACTGTGAGCCAAGCCAACCTGTTCTTGCTATGACTTGATTGCCTTTGGTACTGGTCATCGAGACAGAGAGCTGACCATCGCAGCAGCAAAAGATGGAAGCAACCCAAGTAGCCAACATCATACGAATGGGCAAACAAACCGGCCTCACCAGGCAATGCCAAAGGAAGAAGGCTTTGACATTACCAGTCAGCTTAGGGTTCTTGGCTAACTTCAGATAGAAATCGTGAATTGGAAAACTGCAGCTCCACAAATAACGCTGATGTCACCAGATAATATTGGGTACATCAGTTGGCTGTGTCAGTTGTCCCTTCTGCTGCAGACCACCACCTTCCAGTGTGAGCCTGTGCTGGACACCGTAAGACAGCTCTACCGGGTGCTGGGCTCTATTGGCCACTGGTATCTGGAGCTCTTCAATGTTTATCAGTCTTTCTTAGCACTATTTATTGCTTTCTTTCAAAACAACCACTCCATCTACAGTACTCAGGATAAAAACATCCCAAAGAAGTTCCTAGGACTTTTGGAGCACACATTATCTAAGAAATAAACCATGAGCAGGTTTATAGAAACACCAAAGTGAGTCTTTATTTTAACAGAGCCTGGGGGTCAGTGCTCAGTAAGGAACCCACCTAGACTATAACCCAAGGAAAGGCTGGGGAGTGCTGCTTATTATAGCAGTTCGCAGGCCTTTTTCAGCAGCAGTCAGGGCTGAAAGCTTGCTATGAATTCTGGGTCTGCGGTAGGAGGCCCAGATCCTTCCCTTCCTGGTTGCAGCATCTGAAAGGAGGAGAGTCAGGGAGACACCATGCTGCCTGCCAGGCTATGCTCATGCTGAAGGAGAGAGCTGCAGTCTAATAGCCAGGGAAGACCCTGAAGCAAACTGTCACAGTCCATAGGGGTGCCAGACACTAAAGGACCCAGACGATATGGATCCATGTATATAAAATATCCAGAATAAATAAATGCTGGAGAAAATATGCAGAATGGTGGTTACCATGGCTGGGAAAAGGACAGAACTGGGAGGCACTGCTCAGTAAATAAAGGGTGGTGCTTTGGTGGGTCTTTTTAAATATTTTTTAATTTTCATTTATTTGATACAAGGTCTCACTACACAGTTCAGACCTGTAATGATCCTCCTCTCTCAGGCTCCCCAGTGCTGGGATTATAGGCGTGTGCCACCGTGCCCAGATTCGGTGACTGGCATGGCACGCCTAGGGTTCTGGGACCAGCACAGCATGTGGTAGCAAGGATCCTTTTCTTTTTTTTCCTTTGGCAGAATGGGGAATTAAACTCAGGCCTTTGCGCTTGCCAGACAAGCACTTATTCTCCTGAGCCATCTCCCCGGCCCCAGTAGCAAGGATCAAACCTGGGTCCCTGGGCTTGACAAGCAGGCACTTAGACCACTGAGCTATCTCCCCAGCCCAACGGTTGTACCTTGGTGTGATGGAAATGCTTGGTCATAGATGAAGTGTGAGGCTGCACAACCTTGTGGTTTTCCTAGATGCCACTAAATCATGCACTTTAGAGTGCTTTATTTTGGATTACGTGAATTCTGCCTCAATAAAGTATGCCTTAAAAACAGCAGATGCCACACATAACCAAGTTTTAGATGTGAACTAAGCTCTAATTAAGCCTTGTAGTAGCCACCAAACACAATTTAGAAGCTTCTTTTCTCCAAGCGCTTGACAGAAACATGCCCAAAAAGACTAGAGGGCTGTGAATGACAGTTGTCGCTGCTGAAACACATCCCAAGCAAAGCTGCAAATTTGCAATTTACTGAAGAAGCAGGGTCGCCAAGAGAGTGCAGGTGGGAGTCCTTGAAGTACCTTATTCTTCAAGCAAATACAAATTGCTTTTTGATTTAACACTGCTACCACCCTGGGTGGCATATTTCTTCTAATTTAAGCTCCACAGAAGATGAGCATTGTAGCTAAGTATGTAATGAATTCAAGCTACTGAGCAGAATTGGAGATTGTCAGTTGTTGTTGACTTGAGCCTCAGCATATTAATGGAAAGATTAATTTAAATGCCCCACAGCTTATGGTCATTTTCAGTTTCAACAGCTCATGCAATTTCTTTCTCCAGCTTGTATTTCTATTCAGATTTTGAAGATTACAGCTTGATTTGTTTCTCTCCTATTGCAACTGCATTTGACACTGAAAAAGCTAAAAGGTATAAAGATATTGGGCTTGGTTTCCTTTTTGTTTCAAGGGAAATATCAAAAGAAAACATCAAAAGCACTTTTTTTTTCCTTTGCAATACTGCCTTTTCCAGTATTTTTACCAAGACACAAACACTACCTTTGTTTGTCCCAAGGGGTTGAAACGTAGAGACAGTGTGCAGCAGGCAAAAGCACGTGGGGATGAGGCGTCAGAAGGTCTCGGACTTGGTTCCTGTCTGCTCTTAAAAGGTTCTCATGTCACAGTGCACGACAGAGGCGCAGAGCATGGGAGCTGTCGGCATCATCCTCAAGGAACCAATGCTCGAGACAGGGAGAAAGAATGAAGGTAGAAAGGAAAGAGCGAGAGGACAAACGAGCAAGGAGGCAGGAAGAGCTCCGGACCTGACTGGACTCCACGCCGAAGAGAGGTCCCTGCACCCGAACCTCTGCCCCAGTGCTGCTGCTTTCCCTCTCCTGTACCTCAATTTCTTTGCTCTTTTCTCTCCTTAGTTGTGCTAGAAAGAATTTCATCAGGTTCCATGTGGCCTTGAGTGGTACAAAAGGGACACGCAGAATGCACTAACAGCGCAAGCCAGTGAGGCAAACAGGTTTACAGGGTGAACATTTTTTTTTCTTTTTTTTTTCCATTTATTTTTATTTTATTAAAATACAAATGTCAATCAGACAGTTTCAAGACACCTTAACCATACAGAGTCGATGAATTAATACATTGCAAACTGTTTTCATAACGTTTTGGTATTGTACAAGGTGCATACATGAAATTATATTTACAGGTTTTTTTATAGCTGAATTATATCAAAGATTCAA
>PVKA01048478.1:0-13735 GCA_004027165.1 Ctenomys sociabilis
TGCAGAACTGGGTATTGAACTTAGGCCCTTGCACTTGCCAGGCAAGCACTTATTCTACTGAGCCATCTTCCCACTAGGTAGGCCTTTCAACCTCTCTATGTATGCTTTAGGTGACAAGTCACAGAGTCAAGCATCGAAGACACGAAGTGGCCTAGGGTGTGTTTCTTTTCAACAGCCTGTTTGGAATTAAAACCTGTGATGGAGCCAGGCGTGGTGGCGCATGTCTGTAATCCCAGCACTCGGGAGGCTGAGGCAGGAGGATTGTTGTGAGTTCGAGACCAGCCTGAGCTACAAAGTGAGCTTAAGGCCAGCCTGAACTGCATAACAAGACCCTGTCTCAAAAAGACAAAAAAAAAAAAAAAAAAAAAACCTGTGATGGTATATATGGACACATACTAGATACTCAAGAGAGAACTGTTTACATAAAGAAAATTTTTCCATAAAAGTGTAATAAACTATTTGTGAAAGTAAGCATTTTGAACAATATTTTTAATCTCTCTCTCTATTATTCATACATGTTTGAGGCGGGTGATGTTTGCATTCACTAAGGGAGTGGTGCACGGACTTAGTGTATCTTGATTTTATTGTGTCCCTTTCTCTTTCTACCCACGTTCTTCCCTCTGTCTCTGTCTCTTGATCTCCGTTTTCTACTTTTCTTCTCCTTCTTCCTCTTCTTCTTCTTTTCCTCATCTCTTCCTCCTCTTCCTCCTGCTGTTCCTCCTCCTCTCTTTCTTTTCCTTCTCCTCCCCCTCCCCTCCTCCTCCTCTTCCTCCTTCTTCTCCTCCTCCTCCTTCACTGTTCCCATTTGGACAAGATCTATCTCCCTGTTTTTTTTCTTTCATTTAATCTTAATTTTGCTTTTTTAGTTATACTTTGGATGACACAAATGAGAGCACCCACATGGTATTCAAGCATGTGCGTATGATTTATTGTATTTCACATCGTCTTCAGTGGGTACCATTTTCCAACAACGGTAAAGATAAAAGTCTTTCATAGAAACCTAAAAACAAGCACATGATTAGTTACCCAGTGAACAGATTTGCTAATTTCTGGGTTTTGAAAATATCTATCATGTATGATGAAAATTAATATTTTGAAGAAACGTAAGTGCACATTTTTTTAAAAAAAAGGAAAGCAAACATGTTTTGGTTTTAAAGTTTCCCAAATATCCTCCTGGCTGCCCAGAGCCTCATGAAATAGGATTTATCCAACCCAGCCATTGGCAAGTTTTTCCTGTCTTTTTTTTTTTTTTTTTTTTTATTTTGTTTTTTGTTTTTTTGGTCTCAGTTCTCACCGTGAGGGTGCTGGGTTCAGAGTTTGATTTTCAACTTTCCTTCTTGTCCATGACTGTAGGCCCAGCTGCATTTCTCAGCAGCCTTTTGTTAAATGGAATTCTGCCCTACTTATCTCCTCCATATCTTTCTTCCAATACCCATTTATTTGCTCCATATATTTGGAAACAAATAAGGAACAACTACAAAAACCCTAATCTTCCTGCTGAATCCTGGAAGCATTTCACAAATCTGATCCGGGTCACTCAGAATTTTTATTGAATATTTCGGTGAGTAATAATAAAGTATTCAATTCTCTGAGTATTTCACTGGTACCACCCATTCAAAATTTATTTATTGAACACATACTGGGTTCACTATTTTGTCAGTGACTGTGCCTAATGAAGAATATAAACAATGTAATTTTCCACTCAAATGTGTGGATGTATTGTTATTGACATTACATGGGCATAGGAGAAATTAAATGTCTAGATAAGGCAGAACATGTTCTTTCAGAAGCAATGAGGGAGCCACTGAGTAAAGCCCAGAGAAGTCAATTTCCACTGAGGAATGTGTGGCCGGCGAACTTTAAGGAAAGACAACTGGGGCTGATCTGCAATATTTAGTTCAAAGTAACAACACTCTGGAAGTTGTACAAAGTAGATATCTTTATTATATGGACCAAAATGAGGAAACTATTTCAAACACTTGTGATTTTCCTAGCTAATGAATTATCATAAGCAATGTGGTAGTCTGCTTATATGTTCTTATTCCTCCAGTTTTGGGCCCAAAATGCAAAGAAATTGACAGAGTGTTTTCTGTTTTTCTGTACTATCTTCAGAATTCTGCTGAACCCTTTTGGATAAGCTGTTTTATTCATTGCTATTATATTTGGTTGATTTCATCCAATATTATTTTGCTGGACATCTTTATTCTACTAATTATCGTAGAGAAAAGAGATTGGATCTAAAGATGCAAAGATGTATCTATCTGGTGTCCTCACTTTACCTTCTTCATTAGGATCTCAATATGTCTCTTTTCTGTTTTCTGGAAGAGAGAGTAGAGCTATGAATTGATGGTTTATTGCACACAAGTTAGTTTCAGCATTTCTAAAGCTACAGGAGCTGGTCACTCAGAATGAAGTAGTACTTTGCACAATCAAAGAGTGGACAGATTTTTGGTTATTTCAGTAGTCTTCCAGGTTTCAGCCCTATTCTTTAGTTTTGAGTTCATATAGATGCGAGAAACACATTTTCTGCTTGCAGTTGAGACTGATTTCTCTCTCCCAAGCTGCAAGAATGAGAATTCCAAGGCAGATGTAGAAATCTTCTAGGTGAGCTGAGTTGGGTGGCAAAGGCTTGTAATCCCAGCACTGAGGAGGATGATCATGAGTTGGAGGCCTGCCTGGGTCACATAATGACACCATGTCTCAGCAACACACACACACACACACACACACACACACACACACATCCATATGTGAATACATACACATAAATTCATAAATACATACATACTAGGTCGTTTCACAAAATGATACTTTTCTTGATTGTGGTCTGGATCCAAGATGAGGATCTAGATAAACCAGAAGAAGGACTTTGAAGGTGCTCAGCTTTATTTTTGACTATAATAACTCCTTGAAGAATCAAATAATTTGGTAATTTTCTTTCCATTAAGGAGAAACTCTTTCACTAGATGGAATTGTTGGTCACTGCCATGAGCCTCTGTGCAGCTTATGCAACAGCAACCGTTGCCAAGTTTCTGTTGTAATAAAATTCTCACTCTGTGATAGAAGTTGATATATGAAACTGAAAAGTATAAGGCATAATTTTCTCCACTTTCTGGGCCTGTAGATCATTCTCAAAGAAATGGTCACCATCCCCATGTGCTTTATCTGCTCCTGGCACCTCTCCTAGGGGAGAGTGATCTAAGCTGCCAGAATACAGAGGTGACTTTTCCTTCTTCTTTCTCATCACCCCCAACCAAGTGGAAGTAACACATGATGCAAGAAATATATATATATATATATATATATATATATATATATATATATATTTCTGATAATATATATATATATTATCAGACAGGATCTTATATCTGTGCTAAGTTATCCTATTACCTGGGGGCCTGATAGGACGTATCAGGATTTCAGCTTTCTATTCCATGTTCACTTTTTCCAATGGCTGCTTCATACCACCTTCTATGTTTGCTGATGTCTTTGAACTATTTGAAATCTGCTTCACATAGGTTTCAGCAGCACAGAGCATCACAGTAGAGATACTGTACCCCGTAGCCCAAGCCTTGCAATGTTGACCATCACATTCACCACACAAGTGGGACAGATGCTGTCTTTCTATGGTGATCCCCAAGTTTTCCCAGGTGCGAAAACCTGACATATGTTTGAAAATCATGTCAGTTCTGTTATTTTATGGAACCATGCTTTCAAAAGGACAATGTTGGTATGTCCAGTCATAACCATAGCCCCTATCATGTCTTCTGCATCCGCCAGGAATCTGCCGCTTCACATCCATTACCAAAAATTGTATCCTTCCAAATGCAAACACTGTGAAGCATATATTATTAAAAAGTTTGATGATTGGGAAATGTAAGATCAGAGAAGCTAGACGAATCACCAAGGTCTTATAGTCTTTGTTTTCAGGAAAAAAATATCTTGTTTGAAACTGTTATGTAGCACTCTTTTCTAGGTCGCTTAAAAATATGCGTTACCTTCCTTAACAAAGTAATACATGATTTCTTTTTTCTTTTTTTTTTTGGTGCTTTGATATGTTTGAAAAAAAATCTGTATGCTTTATAGAGCTTTACACAAATGGTAAGCTTTGCTATGTTCTTCCTTAAAATTATTTATGGGTGACATAGCATATTTTCATGCAGCTCAGTATAATAAATAGCTGGTTAAGGGCCAATCATTTCTCAATTTTAAAGTAGAAATATTACGGATGCTTATGAAATACAACTCCAAAGACAGATGTGTGCAGCATGCTGGTTTGTATGTCTGGTGAAATACAGTAGAACCTGACTAAATGATACTAATGAGTTGCAGACCCATTACAAATGAGCACATTTGCCCAATTAGTGAAGAGGCAACTCAGAGCAAAAGATTGTTGAGCGAGCAAGCCGGCTGATATGCAGCAAAGGCAAACATCTCAATTAAATCTAAAAGATACTAACAACATAATTTGTACGCACACACACACACATGCAAGCACACACATACTTTCACACTATCACAAAATATGCTAAAATTTGCATGATGTATACACACTTACTGCATATGTATGCAAATACATACATTTTGTACTTTTTTTGCTGTATGAGAGAATAAGGAATCGAAGTTCATTAGGATTCTAAGCAAACTGTAATATGGTCCTACTGTACCCAAATCTTGTGTGAAAGCTGGGCAATGACCTTGGTGTGCCTGACCTTGGTGCTATGTTTATTTCAGAGGCATTCACCTCTTTCAGGGTGGCCCTACCCCTGCAAGGCTGTCAGGCAGGCAGCACTGTGGGGTCTCATTGGTTACAGTATTTTAATTCTAAGTTGTTCCTGGCACTTGTCTTTGATGTACTCCCAGAAGTTACTGCTTTTGCTTCTCAAACTCTCTCAATAAACGTAATTTGGTTGCAAATAATGGAAGACAAATTATCTACCAACTTACCTGAAATGCTAAAATCTCATCCCTACAAAACTAGAAATATATGTGCATTTCAAATAATTGAGCGCAGATTACTTTGCATGGTGCTTTAATAGCTTCAAACTAAGGTTTATAACATTTTGTAACAGGGAACCAGAAGTGGCTTAGTTAAGAATTTTATTTTTCTACATTTTTTTGATATTTATTCTGTGCCTGTGGCAGAGGTACACATAGTCTCTCATTTCATAGTAAAGCCATGGGTAGGTTTTACCATTATTATGTCCAGTTTACAAATGAGGAAATTGAACTCTAGAAAGCTTAAATAATTTGTAAAAACTTGTACAGCTGGTGACTGTGACACCTAGGGTTTGGAGGAACACAGATCCTTTCTCAGAGGTGCTCCCATTTACCAGATGTGTGGAAAACTTCACAGAGTACTGTTAGCTAAAAATATGGCTTGCAAATCAGGATCTCCAGGATTACTTAAGTACTAGGCCAGTCTGTGTGCTTTGTATCCTTATCTTTATTGCTGGATTTGGTCCGTTTTTAATATGAAGTCATTTCGCATTGTTGTATGGCTCAACTATCTTCAGGTTGAGCCTATCTATAAGGTCCTCATAAAATAGATATATATTTAATATATTTGGTTGTTGCAGGGTCTCCTATGAACCTGGACTCATGGTGATCCTCTTGCTTCCAGCCTCGCTAGCACTGGGATTACAGCTGTGCACCACCATGCCCACATGCAGTCGCCTAAGGGTGGGGCCAGTGCAGCATGGGGTGCTGGGGATCAAACCCCAATCCCTGTGCTTGTGAAGCAAGCTTAGATGCTTAGTCTGTTGAGCTACCTCACTGGCCCCCATATATTATACTTAAAAAAAGACGATTATGGGTGTAGCACAGATGTAGCTTCTATCTCTCTTGTAAGAGAAAAGTCTTCATATGGGCTTCTGTATCAGGGTTTTGTGGGTTCATTTTGAAAATGTTTAGTATCTTATTTATCTGCTAATTGCCTTGTCTTGATTTGTCTACGTCATTAGCAAGTAAGGGCCTATGAGTCCAGAGATGCTGTTCATCCAGTTCATAGTGGGTTCCAAAGATGGAACGAGCTGACTGTACCTCACTGTTTACTGTGGAAATGATGTTGAGGATGATTAAATAAGAAAATGAATCAACAGCACTTCTGCATGCTATTGCTGCATGGGCTTGGTCTCTTCCTTTGCTTATCCAGTTTCCCTTTCTCACAAGGCTCTGAGTTCCTTAAGACAAATGCCAAGTACCATCCCATAGTGCCCCTCATCCCCAGGCCTGAGGAATGTCCTGTCACCAAAACCTCAGGGGATGATACCGTTCAGTGTGTCATACTAGGTCCACAAATGCAATCTTAATACATATTAAACATTACATTAGGACTGAGGAATGGAGAAAGAAACTGTATTTTTACACAAGGAGCATGATTCACGTATAAAGAAAGGATAAATTTGAGGCTTTTATTCGTAAATGGATGCAACTAGAGAACATAGTCTTTTTTTCTGTATTTGGTACAGGGTCTATAGGGTCTCACTACATAGACTGGACTCATAGTGATTCTCCTGTTTTCAGCCTCCCAAGATCTGCGATTACAGGCATGCGCTCCCATGCCCAGTCTCACTCGCAGTCTCAGAGTGCCCCAGGGGTGGGGCTGGCATTCATATTGGAGATCGAACAGATTGGCCACTGTGCTCTGCCTAAGCAGGTGCTTTAGTCTGCTGAACTATCTGGCCAGGCCAAGAAAATACTCTTAAGTGAAATAAATTAGACCTGCATGTGCAAAACACTGCATTGCTTCCATAATGTAAGACCCTAAAAGAGTACATAAAATTTGTAGGTACAGAAGATACTGTACAAAGGGAATGAACCTGTTCAAGAGGAAATAATTACTGAGATGAGGAGAATGACAGGGGAGGGAGTGGGAGAAAGAGATGTTCCCTTGTACATTATCATGATGGTTTGGGTAATTGGGTCATGTGTTTCTACTAGTCTATGTAAAAGAGCAGATAGTGCTTACTTTTTTGTCCTCTGTTTTTCATATTTTTTCCTTTTTCTCTTAATTTCTTATAACTTTCTCTCTTTATTTATTTTCTTTCTTTGATACAAGGTCTATGCAGTTTAGACTCATAGTGATCCTTCTGTCTCAAACTCCCTAGTGCTCAGATTACAGGCTTGCACCACCACACCCAGTTTTGGGATATGCATGGTGTTCCAGGGCTGGTATGGTGTGCAATATCCGGGATTGAACTTGGGACCTTGCACTTTCTAGGCAGATGCTTAAAGTCCCAAGCTATCTCCCCAATCCTCCTTTTTCTAGTTTTGCCTGCATTTATGTGTTAATCTGAACAATTGGTTTGAAGACAACACTATGCAATACAAGAAATACTGTTGAATTCATGTTATTTTGCTTAGTAAAATTCTGTATCGTTATTATTATTTTTCTTTTTTATTACTACTTTGTTCTGTCTTTATTTATTTATTTTTAATGTATTTGGTTGTTACAGGGTCTCCATATGCAGCTCACACTCACAGTGATCTCCCTATGTTCAGCCTCCCCAGCGCTGGGATGACACTAAACCCGGACTGTGGCCGGCTCAACCTGTCCTGGGAGAGGTGCTGGGGCAGCATGTGATGCCTGGTATTGAACCGGGATTCCTTATCTTGCCTAAGCTTGTGCTTCAGTTGTCTATGCTATCTTGGCACTCCTGTTTTGTTTTTAAAATAGAAACAAAAACATTAGAGTAGGGCAAAAGGGATGGAGAACTAGAATGCACAACAAAGGGGCATTAGGATGAATTGATGAAAGTCTTGGATGTGGGAGCCTGCATTGAGTCTATGTTCTTTTTTTCCTTAATCCCCAGTCCAAACAGCAAGTCCTAGACTGGGCCTTATTAAAATGTGTGTATGTGTTTTTTTTTGTAAGAAAGAATACAATAAAATATTGGAAATAATATTGGACAATGCAAATGACAGTAGGACCTAGCTTCTACAGCTAACAGACTTGGACCTTATCAGCCCTGTTTGATCTCTGAACATTTCTATTACCTTTGTAGAGACACATTGACTCCTCATACTGAAGTCCAGAGACAGGTAACAGAGTTTGTTATCAAGCTCCATAAAATCCAATCTCTAATGACATCCATTTCTATAAATTCAGCTAGAGGTTGTAATTACTAATATCTTGAATTTAGTGATAGTATCTTTTCCAAGGGTAGATTAAAAAAAAGATTGAATATTTTAGGCTAAAGTGGAAAGACCAACTGAAAGATGTGCAGATGGCCAAGCGCCTTTCATTCATTTACATATCAGGTTTTGGGATTATCTGTTTTGCTGAATTATCAAATTGAAATCCATAACAGGAGAAGGATCGGTGTGATTTCTTTCTCCCTCTGGAAGTTTGGGCATTGAAACCTCATTTTGAAAAGCTAAAGGTATCAGATTTAGGGAGTCTTAAGGGATAAACAGTTTCTCATTCAGCTTTGAAATATTTGTATAGATCACTTAGAGCTACGTTGCTGTCCACAAGGAAAATGACTTGGAGAAGTTGAGTTTCATAACCCAAATCCAACTGACTTAGCTTCTGAGGTAGTTGTTCGTGTTGTAAAATAGACAGCAGGATTATTTGACCCCACAGAAGATTTCCTCACAGTATCAGGCAGTGGAGGAATGTGACTCATTTCTGAGAAAGGTTTTCTGCTTTTTCTGACCAAGATCATAAACGATAATTATCATTATGAGACATTGGCAAAGGGAGCATGTATGTGTTGAAGCAGCTTCTTCATGCATGTCTCCACCTCTCTGTCAACAAGATCTGACTTTGGCATTGAAATCTGTTGTATAATAACCAAAAGTGAGAAGAAGTCATGATTTGTCTGGGGGTGGTAGAGCTGCTTTCGAGAATGCACTGAATTACTTCGGTTTCACTTTAGCATCTTAGCCCCTGATGGGCAGAAAGCAAGACCTGGAATAGGTTTGCAGGGGCTCAACTTACATGCTGAAAGCCCGTCCTCTTTTAAATCACTTTTTTTTCCTGGTTCTACATACCCTTACCAGAAGTTACAGTTTTGTCCTGAGTGCCTGACAAAGCAACTGAAAAACTAGTGAGACTAAATTAGTTCTAATAATACAGGGTAAGTAATGTGTTCTTACGATTCCAGTCATGTTTTAAAGTGGTCTGTCTGCTTTCTAGGTTTATGATGAAGTGCATCTAACTTCTTGTCAGAAATCAGTGTATTACTATTTATCCCAAAAGAAGCTTCCTAGGAATTACATCGTTGCCAAATTTTCCATGATATTTCTTTTTTGCAAAGCTAGGCAAAGAATTCAAGAAGTCTTGTATTAAGTTACATCAAATTTGTTGTTTTTTAAATTTATTCACACATGGAACACTTGTTTTAGGAGCATCTGTTAAGAGCTAATAAACTAATAATGCCCTATAACAAAAACACTTGGGAGACAATAACCTATGTAATAATTGTACTCTGTATAGAAATATATTCATGGATGAACATCCATGTGACTCTATGTGAAGATAAATATTGTATTATGATGTGAGTGTGGGGGTATGAGCATTTGTACCTACTCATTTAAATGATTCATACGAAATATGTAGGTGAGTGCTGGATTCTTGGAAGCTACCTAAATGTTAACCAGTATTAAAGCAGTAAAGTCATGTTGAGAAGCCAACAAGCTGTTAAGATAGTATAGATTATCTACTTTTCTCTAGTAATGGAATGTACAACTTGCTGAGGTCCAAGAAATAATTGTCCAATCATGAGAGGCTTGTATCTCTAGATTTGGATCTATCAATTTTCTTTAGTGTACATTAATGCTTTTTGTAGTAATGCTATTCTTATCTTTCTCAAATATTACAATAGCCTTCTTATTCTGTCCCAATACAAACATTGCCTGGATAAAAAATCAAATGCAATAATATCAGAATTACAGCATTGCCTTTAGCTGCACAACCTGTTCATTACTTAATGCTTATGAATGCAAAAGAGGGTGGCACCAATGCAGGTCAAAGCAAAAATACAGGAGCATGAGCCCTGTGGAGGTTTAATTCCACTCAGTCTTTCAGATACTGGCTTGGCAGCTGGCTGAGGCTGGCCTGGAGGATGCAAGAAAGCCCTGAAATACATTCAGATGCCGCTTCTTTCCCTAACACCTCAACCTGAAAACAAAACAAAACAAAAAGCAGGCAAGAATAGAAAGAGTATTCTGAGCCAGGCCAGCATGACAGGAATGCTGTGTTCCCAGCTGCTTGCTGCGCTGCAGCTGAGCTGGGATCCTCCTCTAATCCCAAAGGAAGAAATTCCTTGGGTACTTCGCAAGCACGATGTCTTGGTTCCTCAATGCCTCTCTAAGGGAAGGGTACTTTCCTGCCCAGTCTGCATAGAATGGAAACTACTAAGGCACAGATGGCAGGAATATCCTTAGGCACATCCGAATAGTAATGAATACTTCTATTCATAGAATGCGATGCTCATGGAATTCTTCCCTGCGCATTATATTATTTGGGGCTTACTCAGTGCTCTGAACATAATTTTTCAGATACAAAACAGAGTTTTGGGAAAGTAAAGTAACTTACAAAGGTTTTGATCTTGTGTCATCACTCTAAAAGCCAGAGACCCTGCCAGGTAATTAAAGAAATGGTAGTGAAGCTTTTCAAATTTCATTGCTTTGTTTGAAAAAATATCACCTTTTAAACAAATAGATGTTCTGGCTTCGTCTCCAGAAACTACTGCTCCTGCCAGAGATGGAGATTCTGAAAGTGTCAGGATAAAGTTAACTCTCAATTTTGTGTGCATTCTGACTTTTAATGGGCTTAAAATAACACAGAGATTTAGGCAGAGGACTGCTAATGTATCTATACGGGAAGAACCCAGATGTTTTCCAGGCCTGCAGGTCTATGGACCATTGAGTAACTAGGCCTACGAGACTCTGAAGAGTGGGATCTGGACCAACGCACACAAGCAAGGCATGTCAAAGATCTCCGATATGCAAGTGACTAAGTAAGGCAGGGGATGTGGCTCTGTGGCATGGCCAATGCCTTGCAAGAGCAAAGTCGTGAGTTTGATTCCTGGTATCCGAGCAAACAAACAAATAAACAAAAAAGCCTCCAACCAAACAAGCAAAAAACCCACTTAATTAGTAAGTAAGTTCAGTAATTATAATAACATTTGTAGCCAAAAAGCATTTTTAGCTGGGAAGATTTCAAAATGTCAAATTTTCAGTAAATAAGATCTATTTTCAGAAAGAAAATAATAATTGTGAGGGTCTGGGATGTGTGCTCGCTTCTTTCAGAATCACTGGTTTTAATTTATTATTATTTTCTATTCTTTTTAAAGAGAAGAAAAATAGAAACAATGTAGAATTTCACTAGGCAAAATAATAGGAATTCGCCAATGGTTGTTTTATTGAATAATGACATCTTCAAATTAGTTGTTTAGGTTACCAGGTATAAAAATACAAAATTGATGAATAAAGTTATAAGAAATTTAAAAGGAGAGAGAAAAAATTTAAGCATTAACTGCTCCTTCAAATAGACCAGCAGAAATCAGCAGTACAATTCTCCAAGCTATCCTGCATGTATATACTGGTTTTGATTTAAACGCTTCAGGGAAATTAAGAGTGCCAGGGTGTGACTGAAAGTACTCAATGAAAGAAGACTGTTGCCTGTACCTTTGCACTTTTGTACTTTTCTGCTAAAAATCAAAGCTAAAGTATCTACTGTCGATCAAATATCAAGACACAAAATTACCATCTAAATAATTTCAAGTTTCTGCTGTATGTCCTAACATTCTCTGTAAATTAATCTTACCCCCTTTCTCAGAGATGGTGGACTTTAAGCCAGTGATTTTAGGATGGTTCAGTGGGGCAGCAAAGACAGTATGACCTTCTTTCTGCCCCAGCCTGTCTCCCCCAGCCCAGACTTCCTCTCTGCAGAATCCTCTATTATGAAGCGATTGATATCCTATCCTTGTTTCGTGTTTCAGGGCCAAAATACCCAGTGCAGGCTGGCAACTCCCAGCAGGCTGGAAGATGTTTTAGAGAATGTTTAAGCAGATAGTAGAGGTTTATTATAATACTGTGTGCTCCCTCACCATGAGAAATACATGGAGTCAGGAGGATTGATTTCAGTCTCAGTAAGTGAGATGCAGAGTTCAGTAATGCAAAGGAGTCAGTTTTAAAACTCACCCAGAGCTTTGGCTACAAGCACAGCATCATAGAAAGAATTGTGTGGGGAGCTTCGTGTCTGTGCATCTGCGTGTATAGTGTGAGTGTGAGTCTGTGAGTGTGTGTGCGCATGTGTGGGTGAGCATCTGCAAGACAAATTCCCGCCTTCTGCTTCCTTTAGTTTTGATTTTTCTTTGCCCTCCACCCCATCAACTTCTGGACTTTAGAATCATTCTTCAGCTGTAGGATTTCCCAGAACTTGAGTAAGTACAAAGCTATTTTATTAATTAAAATCAGTGTATTTCAGATGTTAGCATAAGCTGATGGCAATGACACCTGTCTGCAATCCAGTAAATGCTGTGATTATTTTCTTTCTCATTTAGAAAGCTGACATTTTCCTGCTTTGCCTAGAAGGGGCATGAACTGCTGGGCTCCACCGATCCTTCTCTCCCAGCCTGTCTGGGTCCTGCCCCCTGTTAAAACCCAACTCCTTCATTCTTTCCATTCCAGGCACATTGGGGTCTACTCCTGTCCACTCCTTCACTCTTAACAACTTATTCACACTCAAATGATAATGACAGTTTCTAGACATTTTTGTCAATCCTCAAAATCCAGTATTTTGATGCAGAAATAAAAGCTTATAGGAATGTGCTTTTATTACTGTATGATGTAGCATTTTTGACATGACAAAATTCATGTGGCAGAAGGCCCTCATTCGGAAAGCAGGGACTCTGACACCAAAACAATAAATAATGATTTATTGAATTTCCCTGGATTTTGCTTTATGTCATAAAATTCGCATTTATTATTTCCTTTATTTTAATCTTAAAATTTTCCAGGACTGAAAACCAGAAAGTTAAGATTTAAGGCTAATGTCTCAGTGCAGCCTAAATTTTCTGGTGGAAATGAGCCCAGCTTCCTCTTTTGTAGTTGTTGTTTATTTGTTTGTTTGTTTTGTTTTATTTTTAGCTGACACACTCCTGGGCCTGACCACTAGATGTCTCTGTAATTACATTGCATCCTGGGCCAACTCAGAGAGCATAGAAGCAAAGGTGGGCCCTGGATTTGTAGCCAACTTTGAACACAAGTAGAGCAGAGGGCTGTGAAATGTACATAGGATGAGATGACACAGCTAAGCAACTGGCTATTTGCTTATCAGCCTGGGTTTATAGGATTTCATGTAAACAGGTGGAGGTCCATCAGTTCTCAAGAAAACGTCATGGAGAAGAATACTTCATGTTTTAATTGTGTGTGTGTGTGTGTGTATTTTTTTCCATACATACAGACTCAGACATCTCGCTTCTTGCAATTTTACAAGGAGTAAAACCTAACCAGACTTAGAGACTTACAGTATTATGTTTATAAAAGAGTATCTGAGTAATATACTTTTCAGAGTGCAACACAATTCAGGGTAAACTTTTTTCTGAGCTCTTTGAACGTTAAACCACTGCATCATATCTTTCTTGGCAGCTGCTTACCCTCAGTAAAAGACATTTGCCTGCCTGTCTGCCTGCTTGCCTTTCTTCCTTCCTTCCTTCCTTCCTTCCTTCCTTCCTTCCTTCCTTCCTTCCTTCCTTCCTTCCTTCCTTCCTTCCCTCCCTCC
>PVKA01048479.1:0-13767 GCA_004027165.1 Ctenomys sociabilis
GGGCACTGGCTGAGCTGCACCTGCCGCGGGCCAGCGCCTGCCTCAGCCACATACCTGGCGCTGCTGCAGGCCCTGGCCTGCTCCACATCCTGCCCTGCCTGCCATTCCCTCTGCCTGCTGTGCCCCTTGTCTTCAGCCTCCACAGGGAGCCTGTTGCTTGCCCACTGGCCGTTTGAAGATCTGTAATAGTGGGGCAGGACAGAAACAGGAAAGGTGGACCTCCTGCAGCCTCTCTGTGTTATTTAAAAGAAAATTCATGCGTGAAAATCTTCCTCTACTCTTAATCTTTTCCATTTTCCCACTGTCTCCTCCTTTCTTCTTTTTGTCCTCTTTCCTTCTCCTTTTTCGAGACTGCAGCATCTCTGATTTCCAAGACTGAGTGCTCCTTGAAGGCAGGGCCAGAATCCCTTTTCAGACCTCTTTTCTAGGCTTTATCTGTGGCTGTCAGAAGCAGGGGAAGGTATACATTCTGCATAAAGCCAGCCAGGATGGAATAAGAAGAGTGCGTCCACTTTGAGCTAGAGACTAAGTAACACTCCTAGAAAGGCTGTACTTTCTTCCACACTCACGAGTCAAAAGCCAGAATAAGGTAATTAGAAATGCAAGGAGACAAGTGGTGTGCATTGCACTTGGTAAATTTACACAATCTAAATTAACAACAGAGCAAATGGACCACAGTACAGTTTTGGCTTTTGCAGCTTGCATAACTTGGAAGCAAGTTCATATTTACACAATATGATTGCATGCTTTTCTACATATCATGCATCTTGGTGATTACTCTCTGATATTCTAAAGCTTGAGGGCCAACACAGAAAAACACTTTAAATTTGTGTATAGTTAATCACACTGTGGGCATTACTGGTGGGGGGACAATGCTCTAGAATTAGTGGTATCTTGGCAGGATGAGAAAGAAATTCAAGGAATGCTAATAAGTCTTTTAAATGGGACAAATGCAGTTTATGTCTAATGTTTGTCTATGTCTTTTGTGTTTGTGATGAGGCAGATGGGTGTATTTGTGTGTGTGTGTGTGTGTGTGTGTTAGAGAAACAGAGATGAAGAGGGAGAGAGAGAAGGAGGGAGTGGGAGAGAGAGTCAGAGGGAGAGACAGGGAGGGAGAGGAAGAGAGAGAGGAGGGCAAGAGAGAATTTTATTAAGTCCAAGAGGATCACATTCAAGAAAATATTACTGTTTACAATGGAGCATTATCCCAGTTTTATGAGATTAATTTCTCTCCATTAATTCAATTATTAAAGATATTGTAGGAATATTCTGCAACTTCCTTATGCTAAGGTAGTAGTGTCACACATCTGCAAGGTAGGATGCAAAAGTCAGGGTTTGTAGTGACTGTGAAGTTGGGTATATGTTTGACTATACATGAACTCCAATGAAAAGCATATTCCAAGGCAGAGGATCTATATATTTATATCATAATAAACATTACTTTTTTCATTCTTATCTTACAAAAAGCCTATGAATGGGGCAGAGAGAGAAGGTGTTAAGATAATTTTACAAAAAATGATTTGTAGGGTAATTGATAGCTTACAAATGAGTGACAATAGATCCTGTTTTGCCTTGGACCCCCCAGATTACATGGTTCAGGTGAAATTGTGAAAATCTCCTTTTACTCTCAATATCATCATAGTCTGGATGATAAATACTATAGCTACCACAAATCTATGAATCACTTTTAATGATATAAGATTTTTGAAGTGCATACAATCTGCATAGTGCCATGCAGTATTTTGTAATAATAAGAGGAGGTCAGGGATTGATATAGTTAAAAGCCTGGGATGCAGATTCAGGTCTAGCAAACACATGCTATCACATGTACCAGCTGTGAATCCATGGGCTAGTTAAGAGCAACTAGTAACCAACTCACCATAGTTTCTGTTTGCCAGTTGACCAGTTGACCTTTTATGACTAGCACCATCCAGAGAGAAACCCTTCTGTGTCATCATTCAAGTTGGGTTATATACACATTCCTTGTCCTTCGCCTTGGAGGAACCTATTTTCTGTTCTGCTCACAAGGCAGCAGTGGCCTCAGTATGCCTTCACTGTCTCTGAGGTTTATTGACTTGGACTGGAGTCACCAGAGTCTGACAGCCCAATGGCCAAGGCATGGAGTTCATTACACCTGACTCTTGGGAAAGCAAGGGCCCTACCAAATGTCCACATTCTTGTTAGTACCAAACATCAGAGCCTTTACGTTCCAGCTGAAACTTGAAATACCAGGGTGGATTTAGGCAACATGTTAATGGTCTTACAGTACATGTGCATGTCACTGCGATCACTGCCTTGAGAGTCCAGTCCTTCAGGTAGCCCAGGGCACTCGTTTACTTCACAGTTCTCACATGAAGAGATATGAGGCTATAAGAATAGAAGTTGCTGCAGACAAGTCTTTAATGTTAGAAGTAAATATGATCTGCAACTTGGCTTTGCCTTTCTTTGGTCTGGGCCACACAATAATTTTCTTGATTTTTCTAACAATGTCCTCAACCAGTAGCATGAAAATAGGAGAAGAGGTTCATGCTTACCTGTTAGGATAGTCGTGAGTAACTGATTAGATAGTTGGTATACAGTGATTCGCACAAAAGTGCTCACTGGATTGCTGAATTGTGCATTATTAAGATTTTATGGATTTTACTCCATCTTATGATTCTAAAGGATTCATTAAAGAAAGCTTGGCCAAATGATTTTAATTAGTGTTCTAGGCTGTTCTGTGCTTCAGTGCTAATGGCTCCTCCACGGTGGTGAGCCATATTTCGAATGTTCCTCTTGGAGAGTACTTCTGAATCGCCTTCCTTCGGGCCATGCTGGTCTGCATCTCAGGAGGAGCACAGTGCCCTCCCCCAGGCACAAGCTTGCTCAGGATCCCCCTTCCCTGACAGAGATTATAAAGATGCAGACAGGAGGCAGGAAGGTGCACCTTGGGTTAAAGGGAGGACAGACTGCATTTCACCCATTTACTCCAATGTCCTTTATGCTGACAAGCCCAACTCCCTCTTACCCCAGGGGTTCTCTGTGAACCTGGCTGCAGCCACATAAGAGCACTGTGCAGCAGAGTGGGAAGGAGGGAGGTGAAAATAAGCAAGAGGATGTGTTTCTCAGGGGGAGGAATATTTTCTCGGTGGATTAGGTAGGAGGCGGGAGGTACACACAAAGCCACAAATTACCAAGGGTGGAATTGAGCAGCTGACTGCCACAGAGAGCGGTGGCTCTGATTAAGGCGTTTCAGGCTCAGCTGGATGCCTGGATTCACCCAGGAGCCCTTAAGGCTACATCCTCTTCTTTTTCTACTCTCCCACAGAATTGAGCAAGATTCTTTGAGGTGCATCTTGTGAGAGGGTCTTGTATTTGGATTTTTTCTTCAATGATAATAAAGACTATAAAAGACTTTGAAAGGTCATCTGCTTCCAACAGAGAGGGTAATCAATAGACCAGAAAACACAAATACATTTCTGCTGTTTCTTATTTGATTCTGAAAATATGGAGAATGCAGAGCAGCTCTGAGGAGCTTTGTCCAGATGGTTGTTTCATCTTTAATTTTCTTTATCAATTGCCTTTGATTTAAAATTATGCTGCTATGCCTCACTGTGTGCTGCTGCGTGAGGAGAGGGGCCACTACAGTGAACCCAAACAACAACAGGTGGTGACTTAGCTGTGTTTGGCGCAGCCCTGTCAACCTCTGTCATGAACGAGAAGGGTACATTCACCCTCATGGTGCAGAGTGGGAGCCCAGTGAATGTTTGGGATGGTTTTATGGTATGAGCAATTGCAGGCCTGGTTTCTTGCAAGTAGAGTCTTGTATACAGAGATATTTGTGGGCTAAGAATGCAGGACTACCAGTTTTCAACGGTGGTTTTTAAATCCTGTACTTAAAAAAAAGTACTTGATTGTTTCCCAAACAGAATCTGTCTGTGCTGCTTGTGGGGCGGTATGTACCTCTCTCAGAGGTCCCCAGTCCAGCTTTCTGCTGCTCTTGGAGTGAAGAGGAGGCAAAAATATCAAGAGCTGGTGAGAAGAATGCATAACTGCTTGTCCACTGCCTCCACTCAGCCACCCAGCTGCAGCTGGGCCTGGGCTCTGTTGGCTGTACTTACAGGAGAAGTCAGGCCAGGCTGAGCAGCAGGGAGGTGAGGTCCAGAATTGGCTGAGGGGAGAGAGCTGTGCTTCAAAGAACAAACCCAAAGTACAAAAGTACAAATGGTCCCAAAGTACAAACTCTGTGTGTACACAGATGGCCCTTTTATCAAAGGAGTAAATGTTCATGTTAAAGTCATTTATTAGTTGCCATAGTAAAGACCATGACAGTGTACGTACAGTCCCATCAGGGCAAGCCTTGGGCACACTCTGAGGAGGTACAGCGGATGTCTGGCATGTCCTATTCAGACACCCAGAAGCTCTGAGCTCTTACAGTGAAGCGTAAGCCTTGTCCTAAGCCACACTGACATCATTTAGGGATTTTTTTTCATTAATCTTTTTTAAAGTTTAAATAACATGAAGTAATAAGAAAAAGTGTTATTCACACAGAAATCAATATATAGTCAACTTACAATAGAAATTTTAAGTACAAGTGTATATCTTTAAGTGATGAATTTAAATCACACTCACAGATGGTCTGTGACATCAGCGATGCAATGCAAAAGATACTCACTCTGGTCCAGGGACTGGTGCTCTGCTGCCCTGGGTGGGGCAGAGCTGAGTTCTCCTGGGATATATTGGCAGTTTGTGCATCAAATCTCAGAATCATCCAGTAACTCTAACCCATCAATTCTATTTCTAAAAATTTACCACTAGAAAGTAAGTAATGAGGCATGTGAAAAGGTTAATCTGTAGGGATGCTTGCTTATAGAATGACTTACCATGCCAAACAGGGCAGCAATCAGAATCTTGTGATAGCTAGCAGTGTTGCACAGTCTGGTCAATGAAACACCATCGACTTTGGGTAGGTAGTGTTTTAAAAACTGTTCATAAGGAATTATTATATTAAGAAAGAAGCTTCAGGGCTGGGGAGATAGCTCAGTGATCTAAGTGTTTGCCTGGTAAGCACAAGGAACCAGGTTTGATCTCTGGCACTGCATGCTGTCCCAATCCCACAACCTCTCCTTAATAGCCCATTGTCACAAAGACATCAATCAACTAGACAGAAAGTCAGCAGAGAAATATCAGAACTGAATCAACCTGTGAACAAGTGGACTTAGAAAACATCTTCAGTGTTCCACCCCAAATCATCAGCATGTACCTTCTCTTCAGCTGCACATGGCATATTCTCTAAAATATGCTAGCCCATATACTAGCCCACAGAACATGCTTAAGTAAATGCAAAGGAATTGCAATTGTCTTACACATATTATCTGCCCATAGTGCAATGCAATTGGAAATTAATGGTAAAAGTGCAAAAACTCCATGAACACATGGAAATTAAGTAATACCATCCTAAATAATAGGACAATATTGTTATGGTTTGTGTCTACTTGTCCTCCAACAGCCTCATGTAAGTTATGGGGAAGACACAGCTGGAGGAGCAACAAGTAGCTTAAAGTGTGGGGCCAGAGGACCAGGGTGGGCCCGAAGGGTGGTGCCGAAGAGGTCTGAACCGTTAAACTGGCTAGCCTGTGGTTTTTCAGAGATGGGAAGTGCTCCAGCTTCTCTTCCAGACCTTGCAGCGTGGGACGGCAGGGCCACCTATGAAACCTTCGGTAACTATCTATTTTGAAGAGATGGGGAACAGGGGGCTCATCTGATCCAGGCGCCCTGAACCAAGCAGTGGTGAAGTTTGAGAAGCTATAGCAGCTCGGGGTTCAGGGACAGTGGCCCTATCAGCTGAAGTTTGTGGGATGGAGGTGGGATCTCAGTCTTTGGCTTCTCAACTTGGTCCTGTTTCAACAGCTAACATGTCTCTGCCTGTCAGAAATAGGAAGGTTATTGATTATTGAGGAGTCTGATGATGCAGACGAAGATTATGGAAGAGAGTCAGGTCCTCCCACTAAGAAAATCCAATCATCTCCTCGAGAAGCTAAAAATAAGAAGCTGTCTGCAAAGAATTCACAGGAGGATAGTGAAGACTCAGAAGAAAATGATGTGAAGACCAAGAAGGATGATTCTCATTCAGCACAGGAGAGTGACGATGGAAAAGATAATCATAAAAATGTGCGCCAACAGAGGCAGATGGCATCTAAAGCAGCTTCCAAACAGAGAGAGATGCAGGTAGTGAGGAGGAGCAAGAGAAAGAGGATGAGGCACCATTCCAAGAGAAAGATTCCGGCAGTGATGAAGATTTCTTAATGGAAGAGGATGATGACAGTAACTACAGCAGTTCAAAGAAGAAAAACAAAAAGATGGTTAAGGAATCCAAACCTGAGAGAAAAGAAAAAAAATGCCCAAACCCAGGCTAAAGGCTACAATGACCTTTGAAAGTCCAGTGAAAGGCAAAGGGAAAGTGGGTCGCTCCATAGCTTCCAAGGCATCAAAGGAAAAGACATCTTCTCCCAAAGGAAAGGAACCTGAAAGCCCTCCAGAGAAGAAGACATTGGCAAGCCCCCACCTGAGAAGTCTGGAAATGAAGGGTCTGAAGATGAAGCCCAGTCTAGGGAGGATTAAAAATACTCATAGTTTGGGAAGAGATTTTATTTTAAAAAAAGAAAGAAAGAAAAAAAGAGAACTTAGTTAGGACAGAACACGGTTTGGCTATGGCTTGACTCATGGGCTTTCAGTGCTTTTTTTCTATTTGTTGAATATAATTTTTCTCTCCCTCTTTTTCCTCTCCCCCTTTTTCACTTTTCCTCTCTTTCTCCAGAAACCACTGTATATTGAAATGCTCAAGTTACTTTTGTGTCTGTTGGCCTTCTCTTTGCCACCATCCCTGTTTCCCAATGAAAACCACGTCAGATTAATCACTGGACTGAGTGCTCCATCTTTTTCTTTTTTTAACAGAAGATACACCACATGTGTGAAGCAATAATATGTGAGATGTAGACAACAGGAAGAACTTCACTTTTGGTTAAAATAACATAGCATGTTGAGCAGTAATAAAAAAAACAGACAGATTTTAGGTAAAAATAATTGCTTCTTTCTCTTCCTGGACTTCTAAAAAAGCATTTGTCATCTAATACGAGTTTATATATCTATATGTATAAGTATAAATGTCTAAAAAAAGGTAACTGTGAGATAAATAAACCTTTCCTTCCCTAAGCTTGAGTGTCAGGTATTTGTCCCAGCAACAAGAGAAGAGTAATTAACACATATACCAATGGGGGACAGATGAAATCAAACAATATCTATAACTAAATGAGAATGTAGATATAACATACCAGAACTTACAAGATGTAATGAAAGTCCTAAGAGGAAATTTATAGTAGTGAATTCTCACATGAAAACAGAAGAAGCACAGATAAGCAACCTGCCTCAATCTTCTAGATAAAGAGGAGTAAGACAAGCCCAATGACCATACAAGTGAAGAGATTATAAAGATTAGAGCCCAGAAATTAATGCAATGGAGACTAAGAAAACAGTACAGAGAAATAATGAATCAAAGAGTCGGTTCCTCAAAAGAATAAATACAGCTGATAAACTATAACCCACTTTATCAAAAAAGGAAAGAATAGACTCAAATTCGTGCATTAAGGATTTAAAAGGGTGTAATCACTACAGATTCGGTGGAAATTCAAAAGATCATCATTACTTCAAAATCCAAACACAGAAGAAATGGAGATTCCTAGATACATATGAATTACAAACTGAATCAAAAAGGTATAAAAACTCTGAATAACCCAATATCAATTTATGAGATTGAAAATATAATTAAAAATCCTCCAACAAAGGAAATCTCAGTTCATGACAGATTCATTTCTGAGTTCTATAAGAAATTTAGAGAAGATTTAAAACCAATGCTGCTCAAACTCTTCAAATGAAATTGAAAGGGAAGCAATACTCCCCCATTCCTAGAGGCAAGTGTTACCTTAGTACCAAAACAAGAGAAAGGCCCATCCTGAAAAAAATGAACTATAGACCAGTCTTCCTAATGAACATAGATACAGAGATCCTCAATAATATACTAGTAAATGGAATGCAGCAAATCATCAATAAGAGTATGCACCATGATCAAATGGGATTCATCCCAAGAATGCGGAGATGGCTCAACATACACAAATCAATAAATGTAGTACACTATATCAACAGAGACAAAGACAAAAGTTGCAGAATCATCTCAATCAATGAAGAAAAAGCTTTCTGACAAAGTCTAACATTCATTCATGACAAAAATAAATAAACCCTACAGATTGTGGTCTTTACCTCAATCTGATAAAAGTCACCTATGACAAATCACTAACTAACATCATACTAAAATGGACAAAAACTGAAAGCTTCCATTCTGAAAGTGGGAACAAGACAAAGATTTTCACTATTGACACTCCTATTGAACATAGTTCTGCAAACATAAGCCAGAGCAATTAAACAGGGGAGAACAAGAAATATGGATAGGAAAGGAAGAAGTTATGTTATTATTATTTGTAGATGACATGATACTCTAAATAGAAAACCTCAAAAACTTTCAAAAGACTTCTAGATTTAAAAACTAAATTCAGTAGCACAGCAAGATACAAAGTCAACACTCAGAATTCCTATACACAAACCACGAACTCACTGAGAGCCAGATTAGAAAAATCATAACTTTTACAGTAGCACCCACAAATAGTGAAATACTCATGGATCAACATAAAAGAGAAAGTTAAAGATCTATACATTGAAAATTGTAGTACTCTGAAAAAGGAGATTGAAGAGGACATCAGAAAATGGAAAGGTATTCTTTGCTCATGGATAGGAAGAACTATCAGTGAAAACGGCCATACTTTCAAAAATATTATACAGATTTAAAGCAATCTCAATCAAAATTTCATTAGCATATCTCCCATAACTAAAAAAAAAAATTATAAAATTCATTTGGAGCTACAACATTTCTAGAACAGAAAAAACAATTCTGGGCAATGAAGGAAAGGCATGAAGCATGAAGCATCACAATCCCTGACTTGAAATTACACTACAGTGCTACTGTGATAAAATCAATATGGCATTGGAAAAAACAAACAGACCTGAGGATCAGTGCTACGGATTAGAAGATTCAAACACAACTACATGCACACTCAGCCACCTTATGCTTGACAAAAGGACGAAACAATGTTCATTGGAAGAGAGACAGCTTCATTTATAAATGGTGCTGTATAAATTGGCTGTCTGCATGCCAAAGAGTAAAACTAGGCCTATGTCTATCACCATACATTAAACTAAATTTAAAATGAATCAAAGATCTAAATTACAAAACAGAAACGCTAAATCTATGGGAAGAAAATGTAGGGGGAAATCTTGAAAACATAGTGTAGGCAGAGACTTCGTGCGCAAACCCCAAATAGCATGAAAAACATTTCAAAGAATCTACAATCAGTATCTCATTGCAAAGCTTTTGCACATTAAAAGAAATCACCAAGAGAGTGAAAAGACAATCCACAGAGTGAAAAATTTTAGCAAATTATTCCTCAGGCAAAGGACTTCTATATAATATAAAGAATTTAAAAAATCAGACCCCCAAATTGAAAGACCTGATCCAAAAATGTGCATCTGACATGAATACACACTTCCCAGAAAAACAAATACAAATAGCAAATAAATATAGGAAAATGTTCAGCATCATTGATTACTGAAGAATTCCATCTCTTCCCCAAAAGAATAGCTATCATAAATAATTGAACCAATAACACATCCTGAAGGGGCTGTGGGAGAAAAGGAACCATTCTCCACCATTAGTGGTAATGTAGACTAGTGCAGCCTCTGGGAAAATCAGCGCAGAGATTTCTAAAAAAATCTAGGATTAGAGTTCTCTTTTGACCTAGCTATTTCCCTTCCGGATATATTCCCAGAAGAAAAAAGTGATCTATGTGTGCCCATACATATAGTAGCACAATTTGTAATAGTTAAAGTTTAGAAACAACCTAAATGCTCATCAACCAAGCAATGTATAAAAATTGGTGTGGTATTTTTATACAATAGAGCTATAAAGGAGGATAAACTCGAGACTTTTATAGGTAAGTGGATCCAATTTGAGACTGTATTCCTAAGGGAAGTAAATCAGACTCACATATGTAAACATTGTATTATATCCTTAGTGTAAGAAGCTGGAAGAGTGAGTAAAATCCTAAATGTACAATAGATATTATAAACTGGGACGAACCATTGAAAAAGAAAGAGAAACTGGGACAAAGGAAGAAAGGAAAAAGGAAAAACTATTTATGATATTTAATACACTTATACTAATTTCTACTAATTCATTAAAAAGAAACATGTGCTTATATTTTTGATCCATTTTTCACGCCTGTATCTTGTAGTCAGAGTGATTACTTTGAGGATAACAAAATAAAATGTATTAACCATTGTTACTCTCCTCCTATCTTGTTTTAAAATTCTGTATCATCGTGTTTCACTTTTTTTTCTCTTTAAAATAAAAAGATGATTTGAACTCAGAGCTTTTGGAACAAAAATTTCTGAAATATTTTCCAGTAAGACTCAATTACTTGGTAAACAGAAAATTCAATTCAAAATTAAAATTGAGGAAGTAAGATCAGCATGATGAACGAGAAGGTTCCAGTCTTCCTGGCCCTTCAAATGCAGCAACTAGCGATGACCCTCAGCTAGCACTGGGATAGCTCAGGATAAAAAGCAGAAACTGCCATAACACATTTAGACACACAAGTTGAAGATATCTCATGAAAAATATTGGAATTATTTCATGTGCACTGTCCCCTCAGCCCTCAGTAGAGCGCAGTGAGGGTACGAGGGACATCCCCACGGCAATGCCCTTTCCCTAGGGAAGAGAAGGACAGCGGCAGACTCCAGCAGCTTCCCTGCTGCAGGCTGCAGTACTCATGCCACCAAGAAAGTGGGGGACGGTGCCAGGCCTGCTGCCCTCAAGAGCGATGGGCTCACAGTCTTCTCCCATGATGGATGACGTGACTGAAGGAGCTGCCCTAGTCCAAGTCGCTGTGGCTCAAGCCGCTACAGTCCCTAGCTGTGCCTGTGCACCTGTGGCCACAGTCCTAGGGCGAGACTCAAAAACTCCAACTAAAAATCAGTGAAGGACTTGAACACACATTTTTCAAAGATACACAAATGGCTAAAAAGTGTATAAGAATGGGTTCAATGCCACTCATAAGCAGACGCACGCAAGGCAAAACCATACCGAGACCTCACCTCACTCTGGTTGGAATGCCTGTTACCAAGACAACAAAAAATACTGATGAGGATGTGGAGGGGAGGGAACCCTCTCACGTTGCTGAGGAAATGCAGATTGAGGCAGCTACTTTAGAAAATAATATAGGTCATCCCAAAGTTGAAAAACTGACCAACATATGACCCCTAATCTCCTGTCTGTATATGGAGGAAAATAAATCAATATTATAAAAAGATCACTGTGCCCTTATGTTCACTTCAGCATTATTCATAGACGTCCAGACATAGAAACAACTTTTTTTTTTGTGGTACTGGGGATCAAACTCAGGACCTTGCACTTGCCAGGAAGGTGCTTATGCCACTGAGCTATCATCTTGACCCTTCATAGAAACAACTAAATGACTCTCAATAGACAGATAAAAATACAAAAAGCATATGTAGATGCATATAGATACATATATGCACATGCACAATAGGATATTGTTCAGTCTAAAAATAGAAATTATGTCATTTACAATAACATGGATGAAGAGGAAGGATTTAAGGTAAGTGAAGTAAGACCTACACTCAAAGCAAAGCTAAGCAAAACAAAACAGAGACAGCATGGTTTTATTTATATGTGAACTGTTCAGTAGCAAGACCCATAGCAGCACAGTGTGCAACAGAGGTTGCCAGTTGCTGGGAATGGCAGTAGAAAATGGGGAGATGTAGTCAGGAGGTATACATTTTTAGTTAGGAAAAATGAGCTAATTCTGGGGCCAGACAAGTGTGTTCACTTAGCAATATTATATTAGATGCTCAAAATTTGCTATCGTTGGTTGATCTCACTCCAAAAAGAAATATATATGTGTCAGTTGATAGACATGTTAATTAGCTTCATAATGGCAATTATTGCAAATAAATATATATCTCAAAACTTGAAGATGTGCTCCTTAAATATACACAATTTTAATTCCCTAATTATCTTTCAATAAAGACGTAAAACAATTTTTTAAATTGTGTGTTGCACTGTTTATGTCTACCGCAGATAGAATAATAATTGTGTTGAATACCATCTGCACAGAAAATAGTTGCACTGCAAAATGATTTTATTTCATAGAATCCCTTATTTTATCTCTAAACAGCATTGTATTTTTTCACATAATATACTCTTGATTAAACTTAATAACTCCTGTGTAGTCACAAAAGCTATTTTTCATCTTAATGTCTACACACATAGCAAGCAGAGGAGGTGTGCTTCTTTCATGTGTTTACTAAGGAGGGAGCCAATTGCCCCACAAACCTTCCTCGGCTGAGTCTTTCTCATACTTCATCTGATGTCTACAGCACTTATTGGAGAGCCAGATGCAGAAGGAGGCAAGTTTTTGCCTTTGCAAAGGGATGCACAAAAGGAGTCTATCTAGCACAGGGACTGTGACAGCCCAAGCAAGCCGTGCTGTGGCTTCTCCGAGCAGGCTGAGGGTGGAGGCACTGGGAGCAGGTCAGGGAGGGCTCTAGCACCTGGCACCAGTGAGGGAGTGAGGATCTGAGCTGGCTCCAGAGGGTATCAGAAAGCCGCCTTTACATTTTCCAAAGAAACATAATATTCCTCTTTTACTAATCTCCAAGAGTTTTTATTTATCTTATGGTGATTTTCAGTTATCATTCTGGTCTACTGAATTCACTGGGGCCCACTGGGGCTCTATGCAGAGCACTGGCTGCTCTGGCAGATGCACACATGTGATGTGTATGGATCAAATCCCTGCCCTCAGAAGCTTACAAGTTGAGGTAGATCCTCCCACAACAGTTTATTTCATATTAAAGTAAGTTCCAGGGTGGGTCAGATAGCTCAGCAGACTAAAGTGCCTGCTTAGGCAGATGCAGGGACTGGGGTTCAATCCCTGACATGCCATGCTGGCCCTACCCCCCAGGAGTGCTGAGATTTGGACTGTGACTGGGCTTGGTGTTGTGTGCCTATAATCCTAGTGCGAGGGAGGCTGAAAACAGAATTGCTCAAGTCCAATCTACATAGTGAGACCCTGTACTAAATATAGTAACAATAATAATAATAATTAATAATAATAATGAAGTCCCCAGGTATCTTTATTTATATATATTTTTAAAGAATAAAAAGTAGTAAAAGAAGACATTATAAATGATACAAATTTTCACTGAACAAAGTAATAGAAATTCAACAATGGCTGCAGAATTGCATGATGTTATCTTCAAATTAGTTGTTTAGGTTACTGGATATAAACATGCAAAATTGATTAAAAACCAAAACAACAACAAAAAGTTATAAAAAGTTAAAAAATAATAAAAAGTTTTAGCATTCACTGATCCTTTTAAAAGACCAATGGAAAATGACAAAGCTAAACAAAAAAGGGGATACAACTGAATGACCATTTTATATCTGTAGATTCAAAATAGTTAAGATAGATATACAGCTACATTCTCTTAATTCAATGAATAGAGGGTTCTGTTGTAATAGTGTTTGTAAATAGAATATCATGTCTGCATCTGTACAACACATAACCACTAAGCAAAGAATATGGAATGTACTAATTATTG
>PVKA01048480.1:0-13713 GCA_004027165.1 Ctenomys sociabilis
TGATGGACTCACAGCTGAATTGTACAAGAAATTTATAGAAGATATAATCCCCACACTCCACAAAGAATTCCACGAAATTGAAAAGGAAAAAGTTCTGGCTGAAATCTGGTTTCGTTCTTTGGTCCTTGGGATTGAACCCAAGGCCTCACATTTGCTAGGTAAGTGCTCTACTACTGGCTGTAGTTATTACTTTAGATGACATTTATTGCTTTACTTTTCTTCTAGTATTAATAAAGTTTAAGAGTTTTATGTTAGTTATGCTTTTCTTATCTTTAGCATAGAGATATTATTTGTGAAATTTGACTTCTGCTTTCTTATTTCCTCCTGTTGACAGTAAGTTGTGACATGATCTGAGTGTGAAGAAGAGGATCCTGGGGCCTCGGACGCAGCATAGGTGCTCTGAATTTTGTGGCGGTCCTTGCTCTCCCTGTTTCCAAGGACAGCTGCGTTACTTGACATGTTAGCACCACTGCTTACAGGGTGATCACTGAAGACTTGCTTTGCCCATGCGTGGTGTTAGCAGAAAAGGTACCATTAACTTCACTATTGTTCCCGTACTTACTGCCTACAGAGCTTCTGGGAAAGAAGCTTCATCCTGTCCTGGTCCCTTGGTCTGCTGGGCATCTTGAAGAAACAGCTGTAGCTTTCTGTACCCTGCATGTAGTGGCAAAGGGTGGAGTCTGTAGTGCCTCATTAACCATCATGCAGTTTAGGCATTAGTCTTGTCAGTGGCAGTTGGGTGGGTATAGTGCATGACACTGAGCCATATAACACCCACAGGAATAACTCACAGTCCCTTTCTTCTTTCTGTAGGATGGCATTATTACCATCTGTCTTATAAAGAAGACATTATCTGTAGCTGGGACCAGGGAGAAAAGACCCTCAAAGATGAAAAAGCAGACATCCAGGCTCCCGGAAAAATCAGTGACGCAAAACACCTCCTTATGGTGCAAACTCCTCAGATTACCAGGGAACAGTCATGGCTATGTGGTCTGCTACTGCAGCCACAACCCTTAGCTTAGCCCTCTGAGTGACTGCTGAGTGATCTGTTAGCAAGTCTGATGCTGATGAATGAGATCTCACAGAAGAAGCTCTCGGGCTGGCCAAGTGCTGGTATGCTGCAGAAACACCACCTCAGGCTGTTCTTAGGCACTGCGGAGAACAATGTCACTCTCCTACCCTAGCCCCTGTGCTCTAGTGGTCTTACCCCTAGAACGTGGCTGGCTGCCATGGGGGAGAAATGTTCCCTCCATAAAAGGCCCAGTTCTCTACAGTGTACTTGTCTATGTCTCCAATGGGTAAAGAAAGCAGTGGTTTGTCCTTCTTTGGCCTACCTCTCTTCTAAAACCACCTTTTTTTCAAGTAGTGGTGCACTGGTAGCCCCTCAACTTCCTGGTTTAGGACTCTTCATAATCTTAAAAGTCGCTGTCATTTGAAGGTGTAATCTTGCAGTGATTTTCCTTTAGCTCCTTTGAACTTTCCCTTTGCTTCATCTGTCAGTGGATGTTTACTATTTCTGAGATTGACCCAAAGAGTAAGTGATCCAGGGCACTAGAAAACAGCCCTTTTTACTAGTTGCTTGCTGATAGTGTTTACTTAATAAGAACAGCTCCTGGGCATATTTATAATATTTAGGAGCCCTTTGAGTCAACTAGCTCCTCATTCTGACTGAGAGCACATCTGCTCTTATCTCTGTCCTCTTTTCTGCATAGCAATTGTTTAAGTGAAAAGGGAAGGAGACCTATGACATTCTAGAACCTTATAATCCCTTGCTTCCTTATCTACAAATATTATATATGGAAAACTAATACCTAAACTTCATCCAAAACTTTATCTATAATTGGTACACACAATGGACTAATAATTCTTTCATAATATCCTTTACCCTCTTTTTTCAAAAACTTTACATAAATTAATGCCCATATGAAATTTTGCCTCAGTAATGTAGCCTTCTACCCTTCAACAACCTTTGCCCATTCTCCTAATTGTGTGTTTCTTCACTTTATTTACAACATCTGGGAGAGCTGATGGGCCGTATTTACCTAGAACATGGTAACATGAGCCATTTATTTCTTGAATGCCCTTTGTAGGCCCACCTACTTACAGTGGCATAGGAAATGAAAAGGTCCCATCAATTAGTCTTATCTCTTTTTCCAATGTTGGTACATGCCAATGTTGACATAAAAATAATTTATACTATTTATACTGCAGTAAAAACATCATGGGGATGGGCTTGAAGTATTGAAACATGCAAACACCAGAAATCTCCCATTATAACCCCCCACCTCCACAACATAAAATAATGGTAAATACAGTATAATTGTTTTGTTTGGTTAACTTTGAAAAGAGCTATAATCTTCTCATTGAAGTTGATATTGCTGCTTTGAGATAAATCACACCCCCTTATCTCATAAAAATTGTTAAAATTGTGAAGTGTAACAAAACTTGGAGCTCAGCCCCCTCTGAAGTTGACTTCACAATTTCCAAATTTCAAAAATAACAATGATTGAGACATAGATGTAAAGCCTAAAATGCGGGACTACAACATTGTCCCTTGGTAATTTCTTGCTGTTTTAACATGTACTTTGGCTTGATTTTTAATGCACATGATTCTTCACTAACCTGTGTGGTCTATCATTTACAAAAAGTTATTTTTTTAATTAAATGCCTACTTTTAATACACTGATAGTTACAAATATTATATTACACTTAACAAAGAGCCACAAAATAAATTATAAAATAATGTATTGATTTTCTACAAGCAACTGTAAACCGGCTACACATATCTTAAAAATAATTTTAATTGCATAGTTTTCTGTTATCATACAAGTACATTGGGGCCTGGGAGATGGCTCAGTGCAATAATTGCTTCCCTGGCAAGTGCAAGGGCCTGAGTTCAATCCCTGGTTTGGTAAAAACAAAACAAAGCAAAACAAAAATAACATATGAGTACATTTTCAAAATGGCTGGTACTCACGTGTTTGCAAAAGGACTGCACAGGACATTATTTATTTTTCCTTTTCTACACAAGTATATGACACTTTATACTCCTACTTATATTGCTTCCTTTCCTACCAAAAAATCTCAAAAATTCTATAGCACCTGTGTTTGATCATGAATGATTCTTTTTGTCTACCCCATATTTATAACAACATACTTGATGTGTCTTTCTATATGGCTGTCTTATAAATGCATAATAAAAATCATCATAAAATTAGGCCACTTAAAATAAAAGACCTAGTCAAGAAATGGGCATGTGACTGAACCAACTCTTCACAGTGGAATGAGTATAAATGGCCCACAAATATATGAAAAAAAATGTTCAATATATCTGGCTGTTAGAGAAAATACAAATTAAAAGTGTTGAGATTTTGTCTTATGCTAGAAAGAATGTCTATCATTCAAAATTCAAGTGATGACAAATTCTGGCAAAGTTTCAGTGCAAAAGGAAGCCTCTTACATTGTTGCTGTGAATATGAACTCTGTATGGTGATGTTTTAAAGGACTAACATTGGAAATTCCATATAACCCAGCTATCTCCTTTAATGGTATCTTCCCAGAAAAGTTTAACATGCTACAATACAGAAATATGTCCATACTAGTGGTTATTGCATCACCGTTCATAATAGTTAATTACATTCTTGATAGAGTCTGTTTATCTATCAGCAAATTTTTGGTTAGAGAAAATATGGTATAGATACATTATGGTTGGCCATAAAGAAAGACAAATTGAAGACCTTTGTAGGAAAATGGATGCAACCTGTAAGTATACTGTTTAATGAATAAATCAGATGCACGAGCTTAAATACCAAGCTGTATTTCTCATCTGAGTAAAATGAAGTAAAAACAAAAAGCATAATTAATGTAATACAAACAAAAAGCATAGTAAAGAAGACAATGGGATGGATCACTAGCAAATAAGGAGGAGTTTTGGAACTTGAAGTTGAAAGAGGAGAAGGAAGAGGAGGAGAAATAACGTTTGCCACGTACAGCAACCTAATAACTTCAATAAGTATAAACATTGTTTGTCATATATATCAACAGGAATAAAAGTAAAGTGATGTATAGGAGAGAGATGAGGGAGAGAGATTTTAAAAAGTCACAAGCTGTATTATGTGCCTGTGCCCCCTCACCAAGATCATTGTAAATGATCTTGCACGTACTGAAAATATGTACAAATATTTTTTTAAATGATAAACTTCCAACAAAACAAACATGGCTAACCTAGCATAAGCCTGTACTGTCAACGCATCACATTCCGAAAAGTGCCTGTCTAGGCAGAGGTAGGGACAGGGATCTATCACTGGTGTGTGATGCCTGCCCTGCCCCCGAGGCGCGCTGCGATGGAGACTGAGACTGAGCGTGGTGGCGCGGTGCCTGTGATCCCAGTGCTTGGGAGGCTGAAAACAGGAGAATCACTGTCAGTTTGGTATGTGTAGGGAGACCCTATAGACGCTGAGCTACATACATTAAAAAAAAAAATCGCACTGTAGCTCATCAGTACATAAAGCATTTGTTTTAGTGTATTATTTAAATTAATTGTACCTGCAAAAATAATCATGGGAGCCACAAAAGTAGCTTACTTGCAGATTTGTACATATCAATATACTATTTTTCTTGTTATATAGCTATCTGGTTTCAAGACTTTGAAATTTATTCAAATTAAATTACAGAATATGATAAAATATGTTATTACACTGGTTACTTGGTTGTCAATAATAATCAAATATCTTAAAAGAGGAACACATAATTTAAGTAAGACAACTATTTAATTAATTTATTTTTACGGCACTAAAACAAATCTTTGAGATAGCATATTCATAGAGAAAAAATGACCCATACTTGAAAATTGAGTACTATTTTAGTTGTCCTCATCCTCACTTGTGCTCTTTATTTATTATGCAAATTGACCTGGAATAATTTTTCTTTGCTGTAGGTAACATTTACATAGAACTTGGCCTTTTTGATTGATTTTCTCTGTGACCAAAATAAAACTCATGATATTTGAAATCAAATTTGTTAAATTAAGTTTTATTTATTTATGTATTTTTGAAGTCAAATATTTTAAAATCAGAGGTCTCAGAAACCCCTATGGTTCAGAAAAAAAATCACTAAAAAGATTACTGTCTACTGTTTGGGTATGTTCTTAATCTAAGATCACTTTGTTTCATACCTCTATATATTTATTCCTACTTTCAATAGTTTTTGCAAGAACTTGGAATGCATAGAGAATATTTTTGTTGTACATTCATTATTAAAAAAGTTTATTGTCTCTTTCTTTTACTTTATTTTATTTGGACTCAATGTTGAACAGAGTGCTTTATGTATGCTACTCAACTGCTGAACTCTATCTCCAAGTTATTTTTTCCTGGCTTAAAAAATTATTTCTTAAAATTTTATTTGTCTTCATTGCTTACCTGTTGATTAACAATGTTACTTTAAATTGACACCAATACTATGAATGCACATTTACAGACACATCTATTTCTAATACAACAGAATTTATAATCTAAGGCATCGGATTGAGTAAGAAAAAAATCCCTGGAAGGTAACATGCAGTGAACCTTTTGTCAGTTTAGTAGAACATTCTTTAACAAGTGTCTAAGTTGAAACAAGATTTTCACTTACAGACTTATTTTGGCTCAAGTTTGCATAAAGATAGTTTTAATTTGTTCTCAGTGATTATTTGTAAATGCTTGCTTGTTCTCATTTTAAAATGAGGGGTTTGAGTTAGTGCACAGTACAAATTAATGCTTTTAGCCTCATAAACTCTGTTGTATCTTACTTTTCTAGTAACTATATGATAAAATTTAGTCTATGTATTTATGTGTAAAAGCTCAAAGACAAATTCTGGAAAATGACTAAAAAGATTTGTTTTAGTATACATAGGTATCATGAATCATCATGTCTGTGGCAGTCCTTTCTTCTTTCATATTAAAAATGGAGAAGTCTATGAGGTAAAGAATTAATGATGCAATTTATTTATTAGCTATAATTAACTGACATGAGGATGGAGAAAAAGGAAGAAGAAAGCAGGTATCAGGGGCAGGAAAAAATGGAAATGCAAAACATCCATATAAAATTTGCTAAAAATATGAAACTAAACTCTGAATAACTAAAAATTCAAAAGAAAATACTTAAAACAGTAACAAAAACAGATTCTTGCTTTTATGACCATTTGTCTTTACTAAGTTAATATAGAGAACTGCTTTTCTTTTTCTGTGGAGAAAGCAGGAGAGTAGAAAAGCGAATGTTACCTCATGTAGTGTCTATAATTATCAATACAGTGTGCATATCTTCTGAAAAAATATTATATCCCTGAAGGCCTCCTATGGATGATGAATATCATCACTTGGATCAGCACATAGGTGTACCCATCCATTCCAAAACAATTCCATTTCAAAAGTACCAGTAGAATACACTTTTGGCAATTCAGCATTTTCGTATGCCTTTGAGACAAGGCACCCTGGCTGAGAAGGAAAAGTAAGTCTCACAAGATAATGAATCTTCGAAGAATGTTTTTTAATTAACAGTTAATTAACATATTCAAAAGCCCTGAACTTTTCCCAATGACTCCCATCTAAAATAATCACCTGGCTCTTTACAAATGTCAGAATGTGTTCTTTACTGCTCAGATGAAATGATTCATAGCAAAATGCAAAGTTCTTTGCCAATTATGTTTTGGAACAAGAAAAGACTAGCACTATTTTGAAACCACAGCAAGACTTCTTTTCCTCTCACTATGTGTATGTTACAGTAGAGACAACATACAGTAGCTAAACTTATTTCATATGATGGAAATAACATCAATATGTTTGGTTAGTGGCATACAAATAAGTATTTTTCATTAGATTAATTATAAACCAAATGAACATATTTTAGCTAGAGATAAGTAGTCGTATTCCTTACGTTATAAATTGTCTATCTTAAGTAGATGTGTTCCTTATGTGATAAATTGTCTATCTGTATTTATTGGACTTTGTGAAAATCCTTTAAAACCTAATATAGAGATTATAGTCAACAAATGTCTTCACTAGCATAAAATATATTCTATCTTGATGTTGTTAAAGGTGTAAAATAAGCTTTAGGTAATAAAAACTGACAAACAAGTCGTTCTTTTGAGAGTAATTTTGGGTAATTTTCAACTTGTGCCAACAAATGAAAATTTAGTAATATGATTTCCATGCTATTTTTACCTTACAGATGAAACCACTGGAAGGTCTTGATCATCACAATTTCATCACTGAATAATGTCTCTTCCAGTACTGTGAATGGTTTTACAGCATAGAAACGCACATCTGAACTACAGAGCATAAATGAAAATTACACGATTCTCACCTTATTGTACTGAATACAATTTTCACAAATATTAAGGCTCTCAGCACTTCACAATCTACAATCATCTGATATGTCTTTTATACAGAGTTACATATAGCATGTTTAAATGCATGTTGTCCTTGAGGATTCCCTATTGTTTAATGTGGGCCACTGTAGAGCTGAATAGAAATTTCCCTCTGCTCTCAGAGTTTTCTAGAACAAACTGACAAAATCCCATTAAGTAGACGAAGAAGCATGCAGACATATTTAGGGCATGGAAGCAATCACTCTGCAGAACTGCCGATATTCCTTAATGATTCCGAGGCTTATACATACGAAAAGGGAGAACAGGGAAGGCAGGCATTCTAGAAGGGTCATAAATGATTGGTAGCAAAATTTAATGAGCTCAGAGAAAATATAATGGCTTAGGACAATGTAGTTTAGGGAAACTGAGCAATTGTTTATAAATAATTCTCTTTGGGCCTGAAATAGAAGACAATGTGTGTGGTCAGACTATTTAAGTGAACTAACAGATTTCAACCTTTCTTTCTGAGACAGGTTGATGAAGACTCCAGGAAAGAACCTAAGATAATTACTTTCTTTCTTGGATGTCCAGTCTTTAAGCAGGCAAGGAGGCTATCAGAAGAAAGCCTCTTCGAGCATCTGCGGCTCTCATTTCCTTCAATTTAAAATAATTTGCCTATCAGGGTGCCACATCATGGTGTGATAGTTCCTGAACTCCTTCAAAATTAAAAGGAACATTTTTGTAGTGATAAGACTTTTAGGGTTATCATGTTGGAATAGATAACATGTTGAATCAATGATATTCATCATCTATGAAACCAAAGTCAGTTTTAAACTAGATATAATGTATTCCTTCCTCCTTGATTTTCATTCTGTTTCTCATGTTTATGTTCTAGAATACACACAATTTATTTGGTTACTTATGATTATAGGAAAATTCTTATGCTTATGCTTTCTCATTAAATCCATTTTCTTACTTAATATATATTATAATGGAATGACAGTGGGCCTCTGTGGGTTCCTAGATTATGTAATAAATTTTAACTGCAATCAATATTCTCCTTTGACAAACTGGAGAGAATGCTTCTGACAGTATCACAGATACACTCATCCAAGAGAATGACAGATGTATTCTATTTTCAGGGGAGTGAGCACATTTATGTAGGTTCTTACAGAAACAGCCCACTTTTCTGTCCACAATGAAGTGGAGAGAGAGGTTGGTTAACATTCATGATGTTCATGGGACAGTTCTTCTAGGAGCCATCGTGGCTTCCTTGCTTCTCTTTGTGAGAACAGAAAAAAAAAATTCTAATTTAAGACGTAGAAATAAATGAGTCCCTGTCATTTTATTTCCTGATTCATCGTCTTATATTAGATAGATCTGGAGTTATATTCAAAAAGATATTATGTAACTCAATGAAGCGCAGCACAACTTGTCATATTCTAATATAATAATATGTGATGTATTGGAAATCATTTAAAGCAATCACTTCTTTTCAAATTTTGTACCTACTATTGACTCATGAGGATTCTTATCCTGAATTAATATGGGTAAGGATGAAATAGTGTTATTAGAATCAGAAAGTCTCCCCAGTCTATGTATGTTGACTGAATTCTTTTCTTGTAGTTGCTACAGTCTTGTGTGTTTCTTCAATGGTTACAGTTCTACTTTTCTAGATAATTAATTTCTATAGAATAATAAAATAATAATAATTATTTTGCATATGTTCTACCTTTGCAGCTCTATTTTTGTGTGTTGTATACCCTTGTTAATTTTAATTTTCCTACATACATTTTTGCACTTGAAAATAATTCATTAAAATAGAACAACATGTACATAGACCAATAGATAGATGGATAGATGGATAGATAGATAGATAGATAGATAGATAGATAGATAGATAGATAGAAAAATGTAACAAATTTGGACCAATACTGTCTGTGAATGACAGTACTTATTACAATATTATATGGACTCCTAATATGTGTATATATGTATATATATATATTTTTTTTATTGTTGTTGTTGTTTTGTTTTCTTTTTGTACTGGAGTTTGAACTCAGAACCTTGCTCATCCCAGGCAAGTGCTTATGCTATCTTCCCGGCTTCCTGTGATTTTTTGTTAGCATATATTGGCAGCACATCATGTTTATACTTGCTGTATTCCTTGTGGGAGCTAACACATGTGTACATCACATCTCAACCCCTTTTCTCAGCCCTTTCCCTCTGCTTGCTATCCCCTTCCTCCATCTGTTAATCCTCTTCCCTTTGAGAAAGATGTTTCTCTTTCCTTTTATCTGTCTTGTATTTTGGTCTTTGTTTTTAATCTAGGATTCTCATGTAAGGCAAACCATGAATGTTTGTATGATTTATTTCACTTAGCATTATGATCTTACAATGCATCCATTTTCTGACAAATGATTCAAGCTATTTCTATTGCAGAGTCATATTCTATTATTAGTAAACACTTATTTTTTTTCTTCTATTCATCTGTTCAGGGATGTATAGGATGCTTGGAAGAATCAGATGTTATGAATTTTTCTGCTATAACCATGAGTGTGCATTTATCACTGTAATGTGCTGTAAAGTGATATCTAGATTATAAACAAAACTATAAACAATTAGACACCCTTGAAATCAAGACCTAATAAAAAAATTGCCAAGAGAAATTAATAGATACTTCACTAAAGTACAAATGACTAATAAGTGCATGAAGAGATCTGCAATGTTGCTGACCATGACAGAAATGAAAATTAAAACAATACCAAGATTCTCCTATATCCAAGCAAAAAAAGCTCCACATCAAGAAATAAAATAATAATAATAATTGCTGGCCAGGCTGCAGGGAAAGAGCAGCTCTTGTTAATCATTGCTAGGGATGTAAACAAGCACAAATTTCTTCTCACAAATTATGAAGAGGACAACCAAAACATTTCTATTTTTGTTAGATAAATTCATATATACCTTAATAAATTGAAAACTAACTTAATTTTTAAGATTTTTCCTTTACAGTATGTAGATTAAATTATTCCTCATATGTAATAATTATTCTGAGACTGAGATAAGTTAACATATGGAATGTATAGCAAATATGCACAAATATGCAAATCAGTATGACGAGCCATCAAATACGAAAACTAGAGATTCCGTTTGAGTCCACTAAAATCCCCTTGTATGTTCCTAAACATGTCAATCAATTCTCATCCTAATTTTCATTTGTGTTCTTTGAAAATGTTCAAAGGTAAATGTGTACATTGCAAAATTATGAAGTCTGGACTACAGCTTGAGTCTATCAAATATATATTCTTAGAGATCATAAGTTTTTCCAGTTAGTTCAAAGTTAGAAATATTATGCTCTTGACTTGAAACACCAAACACAGACTTTGGGATAGACACATTGTTCCTTAACCAATAAATTAATTCATGGCCGTCAAGAAAATTAACCCAACCTATACCATCATTTTATCCATAATCTGTCCAGACACCCACTCCAGGTTAGTTTTGTGATCCTAGTACTCTGGAAGGCTGAAGTCCAACTCAGACATGGGAAGCAAGTAATCAGCAAGGCCCTGTCTCAAAAATAAATAAAGAAACTGAAAAGTAGGAAATGACCAAGGGATGTTGCTCACTGAAGAGCCCTGGATTTGTTCCCCAGCACTGCAGAACAAAGAAAAACAAAACAACCAAACAAACAGAAACTATTGCTCCACAGATTCCCACTGTCTGAATTGTTCCACAGGTGGGAGCAAAACACTTCCACCATCTTGGAAATATCAGGGTTTATGAAGTTCTTCTCACAAATTATGAAGAGGACAACCAAAACATTTCTATTTTTGTTAGATAAACTCATATATAACTTAATAAATTGAAAAGTAATTTAATTTTTAAGATTTTTCTTTTACAGTATGTAGATTAAATTAGTCCTCATATATAATAATTATTCTGATATTGAGATAAGTTAACATATGGAATGTATAGCAAATATGCACCAAGCAGTTAGAATGATGCTTGGAATTCTTAAATTATATTAAATTATTAATATTTATAAGAATTACCATACTTTTTAGTAATAATATCATTTTATAATAACACTAGTGGGTTGTCAGCAGAACTGGCAATTGTCCAAAGATGTTGAATTGAGCCTTTTACAGCTCAACGTATTAATATAACTTTATATACCTTGTGGTTACACTTCTGTTTGATGGTTAAGACCAAATTAAAGCAAGACCTATATAACTAAAAATATCACTTATATCTAATAAGTTCAGTCAAATCCCCTCAGGATTTACCCTGGAACCATGTACAGGAGCCTGTAGATCTTTTGTCAGTGTCAGCCATCTGGATGAATCACAGCCATTGCTTGACCAATTTGCTCTCTGTAAAAGCCTGAGAGAATGTTTTCTCTCCATGTGACTCTCCTTAGGCACACTCTACATCATCTATCACTTTCTTTTGTGGTTCCATAATCTCCTTGATCAGAAAATTTGGGACACCACTGAGTTACAGAATGTCACAGAATATACATACAATGTATGTATATATATATATATTCGTACAGATATACAGCTACTTTCTCTTAGTTCAATGAGAAGAAAGGTTTGTACTAATATTGTTTAGACAAGAGATCATGTGTACATTTTGTACTCTGAATAACCACTACAAAGACAACAATATGCAATGTTTTAATTATCACCACTGTTCTACTAATCTATTTTGAAACTGTTTCATTATTTTATTTTCTCATTAAAATACTACAAAATTTAAACAATAAATTATTTCACATCAATATTGTAAAAAATACTGTATTTTCTTGCTGCATCATTATTTTGTGGATTGGTTTGAGGAGAAAATAATGAGTACTAATAATACGTGCATTTTAAGTTGAACTGAGTATTTAATCATTATAAAATTTCTATGCAATTAGAACATATTTAGAAGGTATTATTTTCATAATCAATTATTTTAGAAAGCAGACCCCAAAACTGTCCTATTTGTTTTACATTTATACCCTGTGGCCCGTTAACTCTGTCATGCTGTATAGAAATGAGAACATTATTAACAACTTAGGACTGATAATACTTCTTGAAATTTAAAGTGTGCAGAGTTCATTTATTTTTTGTATTTTTTTGAGATAAGTTCTCACTGTGCAGTTCAGGTTGCTCTTCTGCTCACTTTGTAGTCCATACTGGTTTCAAATTCTTAATGATCCTCCTGTCTCAGGTTCCTGAGTGCTGGAATTTCAGGAATGCACCAGCTTCAGAGTTCATTTATATCTTTAAAATGAATTATGTATGAGATATAACACAATTTGCCTTGTCATTCTAATGTCATCAGATTTGAGGGTAGATTTCAGTAGTTAATCATAATGGCCAATACAATTTTAAGGAAAAATTTATTATCTCAATAATTCATAGAAAATAGTTCCAGTTTTAGATTTAATTTAAATGAAGATATTCAGGAAATGTCATTTTGGTAGGATTTCTTTTTAATTAAAAATTATTTATATATTTATGTGTTTGGTAGAGGTTCTTGCTACACAGTTTGGACTTGTAGTAATGCTTCTTTCTCAGCTCCCCCAGCACTGGGATTACAGGTGTGCACTACCATGCCTGGTTTTGTTGGCCCTCACAGGGCCCAGGGTTCCAAGGCTGGCACAGCATACAGTTCCCGTGATTGAACCCTGGTCCTTGAGTTTGTCATAAAGGTGCTTAGACCTCTAAGCTATCTCCCCAGCCCTTGGTAAGGTTCCTTAATTAATTGTCTTCATTTTCCAGGTTATGCTTTTTTTGTTACAGCACTGAAATACGAGAGTCTTAAATGTTTCATGATATGTACTTATTTATAAAGGGAGTATATTTTATGAACTGTCATAATTCTGAGGAACTTTTAACTACTTTTAAATTTGTAGTGTGTTCTTTTACGTCTCTGTTTCAGATAATCAAAATTTTCTTCTCATGTCTCAGTGGAATATTAAGTCTTCACCTATACAAGATTTCTAGAATAGTACGTATTGCCTTGGACAGGACAAAAACATGAGCCACAACAGTTGTGGTTTGCAGTATTCAAGAGATTATAATGGTCTCTCTGTGTCGTTTTCTTTCTTGGAATCTAAATTATCCTTCCAATATCATATTATATATTTTTGCATTATACAATAGTGTATCACATAATTTATTTATTTTAAAAGGTTATGAAGCCTTCCAATTTGTTATAATGCCTGATTTGAAATAGCTCATATCATCACATTAAAATATGTATTATTATTAGAAATGGAAACCTAGAAACATTCTGTAAAAATTATTGAGTCTTCCTACCTTCGTAGAATACTATTATACCCCAGGAGTGATTTCTCCAACTGCAAATATATAAAG